>PNEQ01094421.1:0-45908 GCA_003012365.1 Medauroidea extradentata | reverse complement strand
TTCACTGACACATTAGCAAATACCTTGACGACTACGCATCTTTATTTGACCAGCTAGTTTCCCAACATATCTCTTCTAGAAACATTAAGTTTTCTCTAAGAAAGAAAATAACATTAAGTCATACTAAACAGCTGCTAGAGCTATGAACAATAAAAATTCGTTTCCATGTGCAGGCTTCCATCTCCGATGAAAAAGTAAACTTAAAAAAACTAAGCTCAAGAGATGTATAAATTTATTCGCCTTGCAGTGCACTGCAAATATATTGACGACTCGTCATGCTAGTTCCCCGCTTACATTTCCACAAGGAATAAAATTCTCGTTCACCTACATCGCGAAAGACAACAAGTGGGGGAAGTAATGCATGCGCTAGGCAGTAAAATTAATTAATATCGTTTAGTTCAGTAATAATTACCACAATAAAAATAAGTCAGAAATATCACAATCAGATATAATGTTTTATTTTTCAAAGTATTTTTGGACGTTAACGCGTTAATGTTGTGGTTACTGCGAATGTTTTCTTTCGTTCGTCCATTTTCCGTTCCAGTTCGTCCGATCCACGGACGCGTGGTCGGAACCAAAGTTCCTTGTTCTATTTTGTTCCGTCTTCGCGTCGATTCATATTTACGTCACTTGCAGATTAGGTTATGTGATGCTGGACGTGAACAGTGAAAATGTCTTGCATGGTTTTCGAAACGTGGATACATGTCTTCATTAATGAACAAACTGTGGTGATGTTTTTAAGGCAAGAATAAAAATCTCGCATAACAATCGTTTATGAATTAAGAAGAGGCTAATAAATAAATAAAATAAAAATATGTATTAAAAAACAATGTGTGCGTGAATTATCGACAGATTGTTTGGTGATTTATAAAATGTAATTTATCCAAAACGAAGTACAAAATAATCCAGGAGGACTTAACAGTAAGTTTAATCACTCATCTTGTTGACAACTTTTTTTCTGCATGTTGTACCAAATTTTCGTTACGTTAATACCGGAATATTTGAATACAATCGTTAGTCATGACTTGACAATTACTATTAAATTTTGAAATATATAGTAATTACACATGGACATGTCAATATTTTTATCAAGTTTTTGTGTAATTTTTGTTTCCCTATTTCGATAACACGTGCGAAATTTTCACGCAATATAGTTTTAATATATACGGCGTTGTTGTTTCCTATGATGCCGACTGTACACACTTTTGTCGGCTGGAAATAGTACGTCGGCGCGATGCACAAATTGAGCCAATTAGAAGCTAGCGAAGTGCAATGATATTACTTTATTTGTTTACTTCAGAACTCAACTTAGAGTGAACGGAGAATAGTCTCCGACAATAAGCAACCAGGGCTGGCATGTTCAAAACAGTTTGGAACACCGTACTTTGAATAAAACACGTTTTAAAAACACAAATATAATTCCAAACTTCCAGTTCGTTCAACAGAAATAACTTTGTATGCCCTACATACACAGATATTCAATAAACTGACTGAGAAAAAAAAACAGAGAAACTAATACGCCTGAAAGATGTTTGCAATATGTGTGAGAAGTTAACTTCAGTGAGTATGATGGATGTTAAAATAAAATACAACTCCAGCCAAAACACATTATTGCATCGTGTAAAATATGGTTTATTTAACATAAATACTCCGTGGTATTGTTTAAAATATACGTAAAAAAACTGTCTAAATACAGTTTTTAACTGACCTTTTGCCTAGCCTGTGACACAGAAGTGTCCTACGTCAGGTCTTCAACATATTTCACGACTGTTAGTACAGCTTCAACATCATCCTCACTCATATTATCATCACTGCGGAACCTTACGTACTCCGACTGACCGCACCCACATCCAGCTATATAAACATATTCGCACAAGCACAAGGTAAGTTTCCCTTCGTACATTACACATTGTCATAAAAAAATGTATATCGTCCATATAAAAAAAACTTACTACTGTCTATTAGCGTTTGAGTGAGAACGCGCGAAGCACATGCACGTGATCGAAGGTAAGGTCCGTCAATGAAAACACGCAGTGTTCACGTGATTGCAGCTTGTAATCACGGGTGTCCCGAATGCTTACCAGTGTAGTGGCAGACAAGCATTGAGAGTAGAATACCATGCACGAATTGGTGGTATTTAGGCGAGTACGAACACACAAACTCGTGTGAAACTATGTGAGTGAATAAAATAGGTGTGAAGAACCCCTAGAAATCTCTTTGAACAACGACATCGTCCATCACGATACACAATGCAAAAATCCGGGCATTATACAATATTTCTCATGTAAACGACAATGTCAAACTAATGTGCTATAGAAGAAATGTAAAAATAATTGACACTAATACGGACGCGCATATTGTAACTATTCATGAACATTAACAAAAATATTTGACATTGACATTTTCGATGTTTGGTGCACAACAATTCTCGATAGTATCTACGATACTGATCGATGTAATTAAGTAATAGACGTTCATTACCATTATCAAATCCCTCGTTATTATTAAACCATCGGTATTTTGCAACTGACAGTGTTATGGAACCCGAAAATAATTTTTTAAATACATTCATTCTACATTAACGATATTTACATAATACTTTTAACAAAACCGTAACAGATATATAGACGCTAACATTTTTATAGACATTATGCGAAGTTTAGATGTAATTGATGTCATTCATGTTGCACGTGCTGTAAATATAATTACTATAGCGAACATG
This sequence comes from Medauroidea extradentata, assembly GCA_003012365.1. Taxonomy (NCBI): domain Eukaryota; kingdom Metazoa; phylum Arthropoda; class Insecta; order Phasmatodea; family Phasmatidae; genus Medauroidea; species Medauroidea extradentata. The sequence goes on along the minus strand of PNEQ01094421.1, from coordinate 43,186 downwards.
TGTACGTATCACGATATACGATCGATGAGTGAATAAACCGTACATAACAGCCCTAGTTGGGCGTACATGTGTTTACTTACAATCGACTGTAACCGTGAAACACATTTACAGCTGAAATTTCTGTCTGATTAGAACACTATCAGAAAACAATACGGACACTCGCTTGAGCAGTCACCAATTTAACTCTAGTCACACTACAGCAGCGCGCGCTGGTTAGCAGCTTGTACACCCCTTACCACTTATACTAGTACACTCTCGTTTACTACAACTCTCACATCTCGGCGAATGAACTATACATATCTGTACTGTTGTAGCTTACTCGTCCACTTAAATCTGTGAATACGTCGTAGCATTGACTACCGGAACCTGAGAACCAACAAGTTAAACAGACATTTCTTATCCTTGATAAGAAATTTTGGTTTAACCAGTTTCCCACGCATAATCATGTGTATCGCATAGAGCGCAACATGTTCTAAATGTACACTGAACCGAGTACAACAGTACACATACTAAACTAAACAAGCCCTAAGAAACACCTTCACTATATTATACGAAAAACTTAGTTTTATCTTATGCATTGCAGAATGAACATAAAGTTTAATTTTTGAAGTTCAGTAATGTTATCGGTAATCGTATAAGCAACCCAAACTGTTGTGCAATTTTCACTCGCCAATATCCTTATGACTTTTGTGAATATTGAAGCAGGCCTCACATACGCGATACTCTGCTTAGAAAATTTCGGTTCCTGGCTGTTGTGATGTTGAACGTAAATAAACGTTAAAAACAGTAGTTGAAATATCCATCTTTATGGAATTCAATACATAAAAAAAGCGTTTCTATGTCAGGTTTTCCCATATTAATGAGCAAGAAATTTTGCTACTGAGTGATGCATTCGTTCACCGTAATATCTAGAACCGGAATCAGAAGGGCAACATTTCGGCATCAGATTATAATGCGCCAAAAATACGTCACTCGGGCAAAACATATGCTCAAAAGGTTTAAAAAATTATACATAGATAAGCTATCTTATGGTTTAGATGAAAATTAGCATTTTAATCAATGTAGTTAGCATTGAGTAATTTACCACCGCCGGAAGGTAATCAGCTAAGAAACGGAGTGTCGGGTTTGAACGCTGAATGTATTTTTTTTGTGTAAAGCTCTTTGCTTTTGCATTTAACCATCTCTCTTCCTGTTATATTTCTTACATAACAGCCAAGTTAGCCCAGAGTAATTATCTATATGTTCTTACCCAACAGCCAAGTTAGCACGGGGTAATTAATTATATGTAACAATGTAAAAGCGTACAATTTGCAGGCCTATGCAAAAGGTTGTGAAGAACGAAGCAGTACATGAAAATAAAAATTAATATAAATTAAAAGGTAAACATTGCTAAAATTAGAAACAAAAGTGCTTTACGTGTAGAACATCTATTGTAACACTAATTCACACACAGACAAATATTTGTCGGTTAATATTGACCTGTAAGTGCGCCATATGTGTAGTTAATGTTTCCTGCCAAATTACTTTGTGGTAAACACAAATTTATTTTTCCTGGTGACCACAATTGTTTAGTGGCGACAGCAAATGTTTTGTGGTAAACAAAAACATGCATAACTGGCAGGCCCAATACTAACAAAAAATTTTGTAGCTGCCACAAAATAGGTTTTCCCCGTGAGTAACAAAATAATTTTAAACAACATAAGTTATCTTGATCGTAGGTTTTCGTAGCCGGAGTAAAGTCATATGTATTTCGGCTTCTGGGTTGAGACCACTTCCGTCATTCGGATTCTTCAGACGTTTCGGTAATACTTATCGTTACCTCAATTAGGACTGCACATAAATGATAGACTAATTCCGAGATAGGTCAATTTACTCCTAATTCCATGTAACCAAAATAAAATCACAGGAACATCCCTTTTATAATCGAAACTGTGGGCGTACAAAAATAATTATAAACCTACTCCAATATGTGTATGTAGGAGTGCACGGCAGTTAATTTTTTTGGAGAGGGGGTGGGGGCAAGTACGGTATGTCCAATGATTGGTATGCAGATCACCTCTTTAAATCGGGGGGTCCTGAGGCCCTCCTAATGAAAAATATTTCATTTCAAGGTGCAAAATGGGGCTATTTCAACGAGGTTAATATGTAAACTTTGAATATACCGCGGGTAGGAATATTAATATTTCTATTAGATAATTTCCTAAGCACCTCCCCCCCCCCCCCACGGCAGTCACGCCCACACCGTGCAATGTTTTGTTTTTACTATACATTTCACCCTTGTACTTGTGAGCCAATCCGCCCAATAAATATTCAAGTACGTTCAGTAATGTCGCGACTATATGACCTCTGAGTAGCTGTTACGTTTGCGTAATGCGTCGAACTTCTTCCTATTTATACAGCTGTGGAACCTAATGATTCTGTGGGTGATTCAAAAAAGGTAAAATATTTTACAAAATGAAGACATCAACAAAGGTTTTTATAGGTTATTTTAGGATAAAATAGGTAAACTAAAAATTTATATAACTTAGGTAGGCGATGTTACGTAATATTGCACAACTAGACTATAATTCATTTGTAGTCACCAATAAATTAGAATAGAATATAACACTCAAGCTTCACACCCACACCACTCTTCTCCAAAAAAAACATAATATTTGTTGTGTTCCTCTTATACTGAATATTTGACCGCCAAATACTATCTTGGTTCTTACGTGTCTTAAGCATACATATTTTCCCCAAATTCACGTGAACACAAAAATAGTAAGACTAAGTCGAAATTGTACGAAATATAAAGTTAACAAGGCCACACAAAATATATATCTCCTATTCAATAATATTTACACGCCGGTATTCAAAAGTGTTAACATTACCGTAAAAACTCGCCAGTTGATCGGGTCTTAAGCAGGGAAAGCCCCGAGTTAATCGAATTACGGTAGACTTTAAAAAGCGCGAGTAAATTTCGGTCGGGTTACTCACGAACGTTTTCAGGTAAACTTTTACTGCGACCGGGTTACTCGAGTGACTCCGTAAACAACCTGTGTTCGCAGGCGAAGACTGTAAAGTGTGAGGAGTTAATCAAAAAATGTCGCACGACTCTGAGTTGTCCACCTGGATGGTCTTCTCTCCAAGTTGTTACCAATTACCGTACTCGGGTGGCCACAGTATTTCCAGTGCAAGTCAAAACAACATTTCTTAGCGGAAAATCTCTTATTTCCGGCAGTTGGGAGTGCCCGTTCACGCAAGACCAACTTGCCGTCTCCTACGACCCATGTTCTACGTTGTATGTTCCAGTCCTGAATTACCTACAATAATGTCCACAGGCTGTTCACGTTGAAGTGAGCCATTTTAATGGATTTTCTTACCTTCCCTTTTCAGTAAATTTCTGTTTTTCACCACTTGTGTCCGCGTGATGCTCACAAGCACAGTTTTCTGGGTTCCAACCCGGTGTCTTCTGCAGTGTGTTTGTGTACGTTTCCTGCGCATCAGTGAAGTGTTAGTTAATACTAATGTGAAGCAGCACACGCGAGCCGGGTGGTACGCTGCTAAGTGGACACAATTAATTGGTTTGATGCAACACGAACGCTACGTCTGGCAGTCACATATGCAGCGAGGTGTGGCATCTGTGATACCATATGTTCAACGTTTGGTCACCAATTTTAAGGCGTTTCCCAACTATTGCGACCCCCCAAATGTCTTGCATATAAAATTTCTTGTCTCTACCTCGCTACAGGATATTTTAAACGACATTCATTAACACTCTATATATGCTTCCACAATAAGCACAGGTTCACATGTTGCACCCTGGGATACAGTGCAGGTCAATCGTAACAGCAAGTGGAAGTATTTGTACAAGACGTACAGTGTATCTTACGTAGCCGGTCGTCTTGACCGTTGGGCTTAAACTTCTAAACGTTTAGAGAAACCAGTCATGCTTTACTTCTTCAAGTTTAAAAAAATGCTAAGAAGTTGATATTAGATCATAAAAGCAAATGCTCACGTTGACAGGAAATTGTCATTTAAAGCATTAGGCCTTACAAGTTTACGTCGTAAAATTTAATAGGCCTATGTAGGAGTGTTAATGATATTGCGTTTGAAATCAATACCACATTAAAGAGATTCTTCTTCACTGTATGTACTGGAAAGTAGTATTTGAATGCTAAGGCCTTTCAAGTGGCAAAAAATCGTAATTTTATATTTGTATAAAATAGCATTAGTTCTGTAGACGTTACATTGGATATCATTTAATTTTTGAAAAAAAAAAAAAAAAAAAAAAAAAAGTCGAGCTAGTTTTCATATAATAGCATTTCAATGCCAAAATATTCATGTTTTTCGTTCTTACAAGCCGCAAGAACCAACGAACATAATGAAATTTAAAATTTCACATTCAAACTACATGTAGCCTAACGGGCTTGTATGCAAAACCCCAATTACAAAATATTTTTGTATTTAAGAATTACTGAAATGTTTTTGTTGATCAGCTACTTTTAGCAACTTTTAGTAAAATTTATTTTGCAATGTGTATTATATACGTTACGCCAAGTACGTGACATGTACTGTTCAATGTTAATTTTTTCATTCCATATGTTATGTTTATAATTAACAGCCTATACTACGAAATCGATACGGGCCAATTTACGTCCTTCAACTCAGTCCAGGGGGTTTATTCTCTAACTTCACCTCTAGTAAAGATCAACAACAATTCATATACTCACTCGTGACTGTCTTTATAACGTATTCTCTAACACAGCTCCTTACCAGAACATCAATATACTTGGCAACACTGAAGGATGTGCTCTGAAAATCTTCTTTTATCTTACTCAATTATATTTTCATACTTTTCCAAGCGTGTTTTGAACTACTAATTATTTAAATCCTATTTGTTGTATTTAGAATTCCGATTTCAAAAAGATATAATACCAACTCGTCTCTCGTAGAAAGTTAGTGAGCTGCACTTACAAGAAATAGCAGCACTGGCACTATGTCAGTATGTCCTGCCAAGAGGCGAAGCACGCGTGTTGTATTGAATTTTTCGTTCGCACCGACAGTCAAAGTTAACATATACAGAGCTATAATCCACAAAACGTGTGACATAATGTTAAGGGAAAATAAAATAATGTATTTTTGTCTCCTTCTGAACAATAATTCAGTCAGATTTGTTCGTAACGAGGATGGCGTATAACACAACTTAAATATGTTGGCCATTTTTAAGGGGTCGCGGTGGCCGAATGGTCAGACCATTCGCTTCCCACCAAGGCGATCCAGGCTCGATTCCCGGCGGAGTCGGTCCCCGGATTTTCGCATGTGGGAATCGTGCCAGACGTAGCCGTTGGTCGTCGGGTTTTCTCGGGGATCTCCCGTTTCCCCCGCCATTTCATTCCGGCGCTGCTCCATACTCACCTCATGTCATCCTTCACCAGCGCCAAAGACCTCGCTGTTAAGCGCTGACCAAAATCTTTCACTCACTCGGCAATTTTCATGAAAATTTTCTCAAAACAACACCTTAAAAGCCAATCTTTCTATAAAGAGAGTCACTATACTTTAGAACACAGTAAGGGCACAATTTTTAGTTGCAGAACAAGAATTCTCGTAAAGATCGTTACCCAGTCATTGTATAAAGATCGTACAAGAGGCTGAAGAGTAACACAATATGCCCCCTGGATTAGATTGGTGCAACTTGCTTACTAACACCTATAGTGAATAGTCATGCCGGCCTTTCAACGATGTGACCTGCTTGTAGTTTACTGGGACATTTTGTCAGCTGCGTGTGTGTCATTCACCTTTACTGTCTTTTCTCCACTGCATCTGTCTGTGCTCTCTGCACATTTGAATCTGTAACACGCCAATAGAGTTGCGTAGTCCATATTTATGTTTGTTTTTTTTACTCCCAACGTTCTCAGGAACACGCCCCCCGAAGTTTGTAGATCGAACCGTAGGTTCCTTTTTTCCCCACTAAAGGATAAAAAAACGTAAGTCGTCTCACAAGGAATTATTTTTAAAATACCAAATGAGTAACATTAAACAACACTGCGGTTAAAATAAAAAGTCCATGCGTGAATATGTAAACAAGTGACGACTCGGGCTAACTGCGCATCTGGACTAGTTGCACAAGAGACAAGCCAAGCCAGAATGTTACAACGGGCATGTAGGCGAGGGCACTCATCACCAGGGACCGTGGAGAGGAGAGCCCAGAGACCGTGGAAGTCGGCGGCCGTGAAAATCGGGGCACAAAGAGAGCAGAAAGAAGGAAGAAGCGAGCACCGTTCCGGCGGCGCATCAACAAAAGGATCAGCCAGGCCCGGAGGCGCGCCTCGGGTCTCTGACGAAGTAGAGAATAAAGAGATTGGAGGGAGGGAGGAGCAGGCAGTCGTGGGAACTAGAGCCTGACCGGTGAAGTATCCGCGCCAAGCCGCGTTACTAGCATTTATTCTATGTCATCTTCACGCCTAGAGTTGGGCGTGTCATTTCCCACGCTGACGCCGTGCTGCGCTAAGATCGCTGCTGCTAGTTCTAAACTCGATCACAACAACGTTTGTTACACTCGCTCTACTCCGCGATCGCGTTGATAAGGGGTATGAAGTACGGCCATCTTTAATTGGCAGTGTTTTCTCCGTTGTAACATTCCTGAAGGCGTATCAATCAATATTTTCGACATTTCATGCTCTAAACTTTAGTCTGCTACACCTTTTAAGATGTTAGATAACAAATCACTGCCATATTATTCGACACGTCTTAGTCAAATTACAACGTAAACATTGCAAAATAAAGACCAAGCTACACCAGCTCCATAAGTGACAAAGGCATTTACGAAAATTCACTCGGGTAGCTCGAATACAGTAATAAAAATTCTACTCTTGGGAGTTTGCAAAGTGACAAGTGAAGTTTGCCCAAGAAAACCTACTCTGGTCGGTTACTTCCCGTCCACGCGAAAATTCTGCTTATAAGCCTATATATAGGCTACACATACGGTTGAATCTTTATAAAGTGCATGCATACACTGTTGTTTATTTGATGTTTACAATGTTTTTCACAACTAATTAACGAATCGAAATTGTAACTTGGTAGTTTGAAAGCTATTTTTCAGGTTTTTTTTTTTGTATAAGCACTCTGGTTGTATTATATTCATGAAGAAAACATCAAAAGCCTACAACGGCAATAAATCGAAACCAAATCTACTATGCTGTGTATTCCAAGAATGTACGCATTTGATGCAAGCTATCACTCAGGCTGATACCTCTCGACCCATCTGTATGCACTGAGCATTGTTCATTATTCTGACTACGGTTGAGCAAGCTCTACGTCTGCCACAGGCGTTCCTCGAGTAACCGCAGAGGGCAAGTTTGCAACAGAGCTATAGCTAATCTCTGAAAAACCAGCGTTGAAATTCTTCACTGCTTGGCGACCTCTACGCATATAGTATTAAAATTACGGTGACCGCGAGGTTGGGTGTATTTTGTGCATTCGAGATCTAGAGGAGCAGAAGCTGTAAGGACGACACAACACACGTATAACGACTCATTGTAGCCTCTAGGCCTTAAGGCCATGCCTGGTAGTTTTGCAGTGATTTCGAAAATAATTTTTCCAGAATGAACTAATATCTCTATCACAAAATCGCTACATTGTTTTGTCACTAATACATCAAAGTTTCTATCTGAATTTTTCCGTTGCAATGAACACAGTGGATTTTTAGATTCTTGCACCCAAAGTATCACATATTTTAGTATGAAAATAAGCCAAAATGGCACAAAATATTTTTTTTACTGGCAAACGACTCATTTTTTTAAAAAGCCTACATATAATTGTGCATAGTATGACTTCACACGCTCTCAATTTTTTTCAACCCAATTGGTTGAAAACTTTTTGAGTTTTTTGCACCAACGTGAAAAAAACTACCGGGCATGGCCTTAACTCACCAGCGTGCAGTTTTCTCGCCGACAACTCGTCTCTATGAGACATTCAGCAGTGACAATAGACATTCATGAGATAAAATGAAAGTTTATTTGTATTGCAGGCACCCATACCTTTTAAAGGATTCTTCACCAAAACTGCGGCAACAAAGAAAGGACCGAAAACACAAATTTTCACCATTTCAGCGGCGATAATATAAACACTAAGGATTAGTGGTGGGTGTGAAACGTTCTTTGGATGCTACGTCAAGTACATTTTTAATAATCGACAGAAACTCTAGGCACCGCTAAGTGGTCTAGGAAGGGGGCCAAGAATTTTCTAGCAGATTTAGCATGAAACAATGGCCCCTCCCTACATAAATGAGTAGGGCCCGGTAGTTTTCGAGAAAAGATTTTCTCCCCACTACACATCACGTCTGTGATTTGCGGGTTTAACCTCCACACGCTGGCTGTTAATGCAACCAATCACTGACCACAAAGCAGAGATGCAGGTGTGCACGTAAGGCACTGAAACAAAGTGCTGCAAAAATCTTCTCGCGAAAACTACCGGGCCCTATAAATGATACCTGTGCATCGGCCGACCGTCGTACACGTTGAGCAACAGTTGGGCGTGTTCTTGTTTGAGAAGGCACACTGAGGAATAAAACCAAGAGGTGACACTGGCCGGATAGGCGTATCTGAGTGTCCGGATAGAACCATTTTAGTGTAGAAAAGAAAAGGGGACAGAAAATTACAAATCACTCTTCGTTTTCAACCGTTTTTCTCACAGACAAATAAGTTCCTAAATGGTTTTAATATATATATATATATATTTTTTTTTTTTCACGAAGGTTACTATAGTTACATTCTTTGTTTAAAAGAATAACGCGTATTACAAATAAACGGCACTGTATTGCAATATTTCGCTGAAGTCTCAATTTTTTAAAATAATCTTCCTGGCAATCCAGTATCAAAACATCGACTATAGAAACAGAGATACGGATTTTGTCTTCGCTTCAAAAACGTTGTACTGTCGTAGGCAGGCCTATATTATTCTTTGAGAAATTAGAATAAACAAGTCATCCTGAAATGGTGCTATTTTATTGACTAGTGACGCTGCTTAAGGGTATTCAAGTGCGATAAATTCATAATTTTATATTTATATTAAGTAGTGTTAGTTTTGTAGACGATACTTGTGAGTGCAGTTTCCTCTTACGAAACAATTTTAGCTGGCGTAGTTTTCTCATAACGGTCCGTCAAAGTCAAAATTTGCATGTTCTGCTGCCATGCAAGTAGTGAAAACTTACGCAAGTGAAATAATTCACAGTGAAACAACATGCCATGGGCTACGTAATAAAACATTTTAAACAATCCCGCGAACTGATTTTGTATTTTTAAAAAAATTGCTGAATTAACAAATTATTTTCTGTACTTTTGCGATTTTTTTTAAATTCAAAATATTACTTTGTGGAGTTTTTTAAATGCTTCATTACATAGCTAATGCGATGTAAGTTCATAGTGAACTATTTTGTTTAAGTAGGTCAGTCGGTTTTCACTATTTGCATGGCAGCGTAGTAAGAAAAATTTGACTTTGACACCCCGTTATGAGAAAACTATAAGAGCTAAAATTGTTTCGTAAAAGTAAAATGTACTCACAAGTTTCGTCTATAAAACTAACAATAATTCATAAATACATAAAATTATGATTTTACCACACAGAATAAATCTCAAAGTCACATTTACTTGCAAGAGTCTCAAATGGCTTTCTGCATTTAAGTGTAGCATCCAACAAATATTTTGATATCTACTGTACCTCCCCATGTGATGCGTTCTTAGTACAAAATTCCAAAAAGCTTCAACGCCCACAAATTTTACCACCCAGTGCCCACACTGTACTTAGCCATCGCATTTGTTACCAGTCGCCATGTTTGTTTGCAGGAAAGGTTATGAATGTCTACACTGTACTATGGCTCCAGTGTAGTGCTGATCGTGACAGAAGACTATTAAACTAGTCATTAAAGGGGATTTAAATAAAAAATGAACTCGGCAACTTAGTGAATATTTTTCTAGGTCTGTATCACTGATGATAGGTTACTAATGGCATAATGTGCACGTTTTAAGGCCCTCACAATGGACAACGTAATCAAACTAAATAAAAAAAAACATTGGAAAATAAACATAATAAATAATCTTCAACACATTTATGATTGCGTACATAAACAAGGCTAACGGTTTTTTCCTTCATATGATCAGGTTTATTTTATTAGGTCACTGTTTAGGTCATGCCATAAAACCCTACACCAGCACCAACGCCTTGAAAAGCAGTCAGGGGCGTCATTTAGGGGAGGGAGGCAGGAGGGCAAATGCCCCCCTCCCCTGGATTTAGAATTCAATAGTATAAAATATATTTTTTCTATTTTGTTATTTAAATAATGCTAACGTAAGCACATAAAACTGAAGTTATATTATTAAAGTTTCCGATTTATACATGCCTAATTAATAAAAAAGATGCAACAAGGCCAATGCCGCTGAAAAAAATCCCCCCCCCCCAAATTAAATGGCGCCACCCGGTTTTTGTACTGTCCTTGAAGATCGTGTATGAGTCGGACGGACGCAGAGGCTCACAGTAACATCGAGCCCCTGACGTAGCAAGCAATCACAGGCTCTCGGGGGAGTGTTGGCGGGGCTTGAATGTTGCACACAACCCACGCTCCTGGGAGCAATGCTCCCCCCTGCTCGCGATAATCCCCGCCCGTACCGCCTCATGCATTAATCACGAGCACGCCTTGCCGAGGCTATAGGGCGTCACACGCTCTCCTGCCTCATCCCGCACTTCTATCAAGAAATAAACCGGCAAAATATCACACAACCACTACTATAGCTGGTTCGGGATAACGTGAGATAAAAGCCCTGCTACAGTTCTATTTTTAGCCAACGCGTATCCTTCCGTGCGTAACGGCTAACGACGAGAAATGTCTAACCTCTCTGGACACGTCACTTGATGTTTGCGCGTGTAAGAAAAATCGTGCAATCGGTAGGTAACTATGTAGTTTGATAAGAAAAAGTTTAATAATTATATAAAATAAAACAATGTCGATTTCGGTTGATTTTGTTTCAGTATTGTTGTATTTAAAAAGGAAAATATGCGGTACTACATTGCACAATTTCGCTGCCAACCATACAAGTAGTAAGAGGATTATAATTAACATTGAATTATACGCAGTAACTGCTAACGATATGTTTCAAAGGTTGAACTGTAAGTGCAGTTTATCCCGAACAACCTTCCCGTAGCCATCCTGCATTTAGGAGTAGGAACTGCTTAAGATATTCTTCTATGTCGTCAACGACTTCAGAAAAGCAATTTTTTTAAAGTTTAAACGAGAGTAGATATCCAAAATGTACGAGAGGTGCCAACTGTTTTTGCCGTGACAGCTCAACTTTTCAAGACAAGAAATTACACTATTTCTATTAATAGTCAACTAACTAAAAAAATTTTTTTTTGTTACCGTATATAGGCCTAATTGGATAAAACAGCTGTTAAAAAAAATTTACCAACATGGTGCAGAAAAATTTAAACAAAACAGCCACACAGATTTTTGGTATCTGCTCTCGTTTCGTTTTAAAAAATAATTATCTTGAAAACAAGAGGAACAGAGAGCCATGGCTCGTCTGGGGCCAGGGTCGTACGCGGCCTCCCTACATAGGTTGTGTTTGCGAGCGTGTGAGGCAAGTGCGGTAAGGTTGTAGTTGGCAGACCTTCAGCTGGCGTGCAGGGCTTTACTATTATCCATTTTCTTATGTGACTTTAAAAAGCGGTGACCACATTATTTGATTGTGGTTAGCATAGTTAAAAGAGTCTAATGATTGTTTCTACAGTTGTGTATTTAGAATCCGGTTATTTTTCCAGTTACGACAATCTGTAAAACTCATTTTTGGCCATTTTGAGGGGCCCGAAAGTTACGTTTCTAATAAACGTGCAGAATTTTTCAAACTATAGCGACATAGTTTGAAGTGTGTTCTTTTCGTAGATATACAAATATAATGCACGTTAAGTGGTTTCGAAAAAAAAATCGCAGCTCGTTGCAACGCATTTCAAACACAGGCAGTGAGCCACCTTAAGGACGTTTCAGAGTGATAAAAAAGCATAATTTTATATTTGATGAAATAGTATTAGTTTTGTATACGTATTTTGGGAATATTTTTCTCTTAAAAAATAACTCAGTTTTACCGTAATGATATTTCAAAGTCAAAATTTGCATGTTTTATTTCATACACACCCGAAAACCAATTAATACAATGAAACTAAGGGCTGAATCTATAGATCTCTTTCGAATGACAACCAACTGCTCACCAATGCTTTCTCTATGGGGATAGCAGTTGGTTGTCATTCGAAAGCCGTTTATAAATTCGGCTCTAAATAAATCACAGAGATATTCTCCGTTCACTCTAAGTTGAGTTCTGAAGTAAACAAATAAAGTTATCATTGCACTTCGCTAGCTTCTAATTGGCTCAATTTGTGCGTCGCGCCGACGTACTATATTTCCAACCGACAAAAGTGTGTACAGTCGGCATCATAGGAAACAACAACGCCGTATATATTAAAACAATATTGCGTGAAAATTTCGTACGTGTTATAGACATAGGGAAACAAAAATTACAGAAAAACTTGATAAAAATATTGACATAATGTGTAATTACTGCATATTTCACAATTTAATAGTAATTGTCAAGTCATGACTAACGATTGTATTCAAATATTCCGGTATTAACGTAACGAAAATTTGGTACTACATACAGAATAAAAGTTGTCAACAAGATGAGTGATTCTCCTGGATTATTCTGTACTTCGTTTTGGAAAAATTACATTTTATAAATCACCAAACAATCTGTCGATAATTCACGACACACACACATATATATATATAAAGAGATTGCTATGCGAGATTTTTATTCTTGCTTTATAAACATCACCACAGTTTGTTCAGTAATGAAGACATATCCACGTTTCGAAAACCATGCAAGACATTTTCACTGTTCACGTCCAGGATCACATAACCTAATCTGCAAGTGACGTAAATATGAATCGACGCGAGGACTGAACAAAATAGAACAAGGAACTTTGGTTCCGACCACGCGGCCGTGGATCGGACGAACTGGAACGGAAAATGGACGAACGAAAGAAAACATTCGCAGTAACCACAACATTGACGCGTTAACGTCCAAAAATACTTTGAAAAATAAAACATTATATCTGATTGTGATATTTCTGACTTATTTTTACTGTGGTAATTATTACTGAACTAAACTTTTGGTATCTTCAGAGTATCGTACGTCTCTAAATACTGGCAAGTGTACCAAGAAACTCGTACATTTAGCAGTGCGTCAGTCGTTCAATAACTCGTGAACCAACTTTTACGGGCGTGTCTTCCGCTAACAATAATTATAGTAATAAACATACAGCGTCGTAGATGATGTTTGCAACGTCTGTATATTTTAGATATTTGTTAATAAAACTCTCTCAAGTGATGGAGTGGTAAATTTATATGTACACGACAGATAACAAAGATCTATTTCTTATGCAAGATCACAGTGCACGGCGGTCGGCAGCCAATGAACATGTTTGTTTATAATTTGCTTTGTTTATCCTAAAACTCAACTAAGAGTGAACGGAGAATAGTACATGTCACGGGATACAGATTTTAGGTATATAAGAACCCATTAAAATTTATTTTATTTTAAATACAATTTCTGATATTTGGAATTGTTTTGCTACTTAGCGTTTGAGGCGTGGAAATTGGGGATCGATAAGGGCCGGAGTGCCACATTCGGCGAGAAATTCATTGCTTCTTCACACAACGCACCAAACTTTAGCGAAGTTATTCTGAAGTGGTATACTTTCTATGAAAAAAAAAAGGTAGCCTAACCCTACAATTTAATAACGGGATGGTCTATAGTAAAGCCGATGCAGTCTTCTAATTTTGTCTTACGAAACCAAGTAGTATTTCGGAGTTACAAGAATTGGGGGGGGGGGGGGAGAAAATACGGAGTTACAGCAGTCTAAAAAAGGTCATTCTGAGGAGCTCGGATATCATATCTTTAATTAGCATGTTGCATTTTAAAAATTATGGAAGCGTAGTTTGAAGCGCGTGTTCCGTTCGTAAATAAACGTATTGGGTGTAAATTTAAAAGTTTTTCATAAAAACGAACAGGCGCGACACACTACAACACTTTCTATACACCAGGCATAGTCTTTTTTTGAGTACTGAACAAGCAGAGTTGAAAAAACTCCAATCGCGTTAATCGAGTGACTTTTCGAACACACCCCTCGCTGGCTTTCGCTTGTGACGCTACCGGGGTGATGCTACATTTGGGCCGATCTCCTTTCAACAGGCAGGACAATGCTAGATCCCTACATTCTTCGAGCTGATGGCTTTGAACCGCTGGGGAGAGCGTGGGAAGAAGTCCTGATTCTGGTCTGTGCATTCCGCACACACCATATCTGAAATACCTGGTCAGGAAAAATGACGGGAAAAGGGGGGGGGGGGGGGGGACGAACAAATTTCAAGAAAAAAAAAGCGGCAAGACAGCGGTCATTACAGACGATGACATAACTTTGCACATTGCACATCAAAGGAATGGGCCATGGTCTACGTTAATAAATCATCCCAGCATTCGATGTGATTTCGGAAAACCAATAGTTTTACGCTAAAATTCCCTTATTAGGCCTAACATTTCCACAACACACATAGGTGTTAAGTCTTTTTGTCTTTATTTTTGTCGCATTATACACAGTTTTTCAATAGTTTAATACTTTTCGGAACAAATTCCAGGAAAAGTCAATGTATTTTTTTTATTTTTATGTAGGCTATAAGTTACACAGTTGTACAAAATCGAAACATGTAAAAATTTATTTCACTTAATTCATACGTTCATGAAAAAGAAAACATACACAACATGCAGGCCTACATTACACAGGCCTATAATCACTATCACACGCTGAATTTTGTGATGCAATTAAGATCACCATTCAAAATGCGTGTACTCAACTCAGCTGTAAAGATATTATTTCGGCAATAACTAAGCATTTCATACCAGAAAAAAAAAACATTCATCGCAAGTTTGAGCTTACCAGTTAAACCACAACGTATAACCTTTTAATTTATAAAATACACAGGACGTTGCATTTTGAAGTGGAAGATGTTTAACAAAAAATAACAGTCTCCAGATTACCAAACTCATCTTCGCATTGTAATTTATCTTTAATAATATATGAATACATACATGTTTAATAAGTGAAAAATAAAATTTACATTTATTTTAATAAGTATATACTGCATAATTATTTGTAGATTAATAGACTAACAACGATATTTTATGACGCTTACTAATTCTGCACAAAATTACACGTTCTCTACTCCTAGAGACCAGGCTTTTTTCCTTTGCGATTTCCGGAGAAACAATAGAAAACATTGGCGTATTAAGGTGAATTACGTACGTAGATATACAACAATGGAAAATTTTGTGCTATTCAGATTAGGGATTTACACATTTATGTTACAAGATGCACCGGTATTTTAGTTGATTTTGTTTATGCATTTCTGGGAAAACCAAAGAAATTATATTTTTTTTTGTTTTACAGGGTTTATTAATGTCCCCCGATTTTAGGCTGTTAGGCTTAATAAGGGACGGCGTACAAACAATCCTAACCTAGGTGAGCGACATGCCCGTGTTGAGATTCGAACCCAGGACCTCTCGTACCGTAGGCTGGCATGCTACCGACCACGCTACGGAGGCTGGTCCAAATAAATTAGGACGATTTTGGATACGTTGATTAGGTAATTTTTGTATAAAAGAACCTCTTTTATTCATACAGAGACTATAACTTTTCTTGATTACGTATGTATAAATTATTTTACAGGGCAGCCATATTTTCTTCAACTAAATGTTGGACCTAACGTATAACTTTACAGGAATCAGTTGTTTGCTGGCGCATATTACACTTGTACGAAAGTTAAACTCAAGCATCACTATTTGTATTCGAGTTGTGTTGGGTAAACGGTTGCGAACCAGCACAAACGTACATGCGTGTTAGAAGACAGAGAAGCTGTCTGAAGCCATTGATTTTTTTTATGACACCGAAGGTATTTTCTTACACGTCACCTCTGCTTTAAAAGATGTTACAGTATTTATTCCGAGGTGTGTACCTACTGGACACCTATGATGATTAGTGGAGCTTCCAAGAAATAGGTAGGAGAGAGAGAGAGAGAGAGAGAGAGAGAGAGAGAGAGAGAGAGAGAGAGAGAGAGAAGAACGAGGGTAGCACGCAGGATTAAATTAATTGTCGGCCTTGACTTTTTTGCCAGATTAAATCTTGCGAAGATGGACTGGGTCAGGCAGATTGCCTTGGGCGCCTCGCTGTGCATATAATTCATTTATCCCCTTCGCCGTCTCTCGACCACGATGTACAGACACGCAGCGCCTGCACGCCATGGCCTTTCTGCCTCCTATGAGTATTCTACAAGGGTGCAGTACAGTTTCATTTACTGTACGCGAAACTTTGACTCAAGTAAAACGTATTATTCTTTTACTGCGCGCGACATTTAATCTCGGCACAGAATTCTGGCAGCTCAAATAATGGATTCATTGCTATTTTAATTAAATTACAGAACTGGAAACGTTTCATGCGTTTGCTCTCTGCGGGAACATGTAACGCAGGGTTCCAACTGGCACTTTTTGTTACCAAAATGGTCACGTGACCTGATTTCGTGCATAGGCTAGCACTTGTGAAATATTCTGGTGTTCTGTAAACTACCGAAGGTAACCAATTACCAAAAGGGCAAACTGCCAATAAGGCCCCATCCGGAATGAGCAGTCGGCAATTCTAAGCACACTATGATTCAAAGTTCGCAGTCAACACTTCTGCACATAGCAGTTGACAGTCAGAAAACGAAAACTTACGTACACAATGTGCACTTTTGAAAAATACTACATTTTGGCCATAGTTTTAAAAATATAGCCATGGTTTTACCAATACGCAACTCTTTAGGCTATGTAGATGTATTTTTATATAAATTAACCGTATGAAAAGTAAAAATTAATCAATCGCGTGCAAAAATAAAAAAGTACCAGAAAAAATTTGTTTACAAAACTATTCTCTTCCTTTTTAATAACATCTTACAGTCGGCAGTTCCAGATAAATTTTGGTCTGGAACGCGGACAGCCGACTCCTTAAATCTGTTTTTTTTTTTTGGCCCAGATGGTCGTATTATTATTATTACTAGGAGTTAGGGGGTAGCAGCGTGTCAGGCCTGCGACATATAAGCTCTAACTACTGCATGCAGATTGGGTTAGCCGTCTATCTCATGCTTCACATGCGTTGAGGTAAGTACGTAAACAGGTTTTTCTTCGAAAATATTCCACGTGTGCCCATCGTGCCAACTTACGAAAATAAAACTTAATTTCAGACAAGGTCGGAACCTCATTGTTAAAACCATGATCATGAAAAATACTCTTTCTAAGCCCTACGACATGACTAAAAACGGCCTTTCCAGACAGTCGTACTTCAAAATGTACAAACCGGATGTATGTGAAACTCAGATTGCGACCTGCACTAAACTTGGATGTAGTCTTTCAAACAATAAAATCGTATGGTCACCGCTTAATGTCCCATAGTAAAAACGGTTCGGCGGGAAGCTTGCACGCTAGTTCAGCGCTTGGCTCGTTGAGGCGACGCGGAATAGGGAAAATTCCAAATGTGTTATTATATTTTTACTCAAAAGTTCGTCTAATTTAATGAACAACGGTACCATACATTCTATCATTGCGCCTGTACAACTCCAGAAAAACTTAAAATGAAATGAGCAGTCTGCTTTGCGCGGCGAAAACGTGAACCGCCATGTTGAATTCCCTGTGACCAGGGGCGTCATTTCAGGTTTTTCTTGGGGGGGGGGGGGGCAAGATTTTGTTTTCCGGCGACAGTGACCTTGTTGCATATTTTTTACTAACTAAGCATGTATAAATTAGATAGGCCTACTTTAATAATAAAACATCAGAATTATGTATTTAAGTTAGCATTATTTAAATTTAAAAATACAAAAAATATATTTATACACATAAAATTCTAAATCCAGAAGGGCCCCCCCCCCCTTGTAGTCCCAAATGACGCCCCTGCCTGTGACGTCACGATACTGTACATTTAAATGTACGTGACACAAACGACGGCAACATACACGGTAAGAGTGCTCAAGTGCGATAAACTCATAATTTTATATCTCTATGAATTAGTATTAGTTTAGTAGACGATACTTGTGAGTGCAGTTTCCTCTTACAAAACAATAGTTTTCTCAAACCGGTGCGACAAAGTAAAAATTTGCTTGTTCTGCTGCCATGCAAATAGTGAAAACCAATTGACCTACAAAAACAAAACTATTCACTGTGATATAACATCCCATGAACTATTCAACAAAGGATTTTATAAACCGTAACGCAATATTTTAAATTTTTTAAAAAATCGTAAAAATACAAGAAAAAAGTTGAAAATTCAGAAATTTTTTAAAATACAAAAATAGTTCACGGGAATTTTTTAAAAATGTTTTATTACGTAGCCCGTCATTTGTTATTTTACTGTGAATTATTTCATTTACGTAAATCAATTGGTTTTCACTATTTGCATGGCAGCAGAAGATGCCAATTTTGACTTTGATGCACAGGAATTAGAAAATTATGCGAGTTAAAATTGTTTTGTAAGAGGAAAATGTACTTATAAGTATCGTCTATAAAACTAACAATATTTCATAAAAATATAAAATTATGATTTTATCGCACTTGAACACCCTTTAGGGCGCTGCCTACCTCGGAGCCCTGGCGGAAAAGAATAGGGTTTTACATGTTAAATTATTTTCAATGGCACTCGGGCCACCTTTTGTGATATTGCTTCCGGACGAAAACCGTTTTCTGGGCCGTGAAAAGGAGAATTTTGCTACGTAAATTAAATTGCAGAAAATAAGTTATGAATAACCATTTTCGCTTGTTTTTCGTGTGTAAAAATGATTTTTTTGGCCACAGTTTTCAGGGTATTAAAAAAATCTGCCTAAACTATCCATAGCAATGTAAACGGCACCGAGACGAAAAAAAGTCAGTGGTGGCATATATGTAACTTTAACAGTTACTGAGTCGCATGGAAAAATCATTTAACCTGTAAAACCCTATGCTTGCTCCCGCCGTGGCTTCAAGGTAGGCACCGCCCTTAAAGTCGTGAAATTGTGTTAAAGTAGTTTATGTGGTAAAATCGAGTATAGTTTGAACTTCGAAGGGTATAAATATGGCATTTTAAAAGCTGAACAATTCTAAAATTACAATGTTCACAGAGCTATTGCTTTGCCTGGCTGCATTTCGTGCCGAAATAATTCCGAAGAATGAGGTAAACATTAAGAAAATTTTTCTAGGATTTTTTTAATTCAAAAGTTTACGTTTTTTTAATGTTTATTGCATAACTCATTGGACGTAAGTTCACAGAGAATTATTTTTTTTTAATAGGTCAGTTAGTTTTCCTTATTTGCATGGCAGCGTAACATGCAAATTTAGACTTTTGACACTCCGTTTTGAGAAAACTATGAGCGCTAAAATTGTTTTGTATGAGTAAAACGTACTCACAAGTATAGTCTACAAAACTAACAATATTTCATAAAAATATAAAATGTTGATTTTATCGTACTTGAACACCCTTACCTGACAGTCGAGGTGTTCCCATTCGAAGCTTAGGCATACTAAAAACAAAACACAGAACCCCAAATACCGTCTTTAAAATGGGTTGGAACATGACCTAAAACTTACAGCGTGTAATGACAACACACGCAAGTAGGAGATACTGTAGGCCTACCTTTTACTTTGGGTAAGTAGCGAAAATAGTCACATCGCTATTTTGACATATAGGAAAACTATGAAATCGAAAACTATTATATTTGTGGTCAATTACTATAAAGTTAGTGCAATTGTTAAAAAGAGTTGGACAATTATAAATTTAAGCATTTTTCTTTGCAGAACGCTTTGATGAAATCAATGTTAGGCTCCTTCGGTACGATACAAATTAAATTTTATGTTACTCTCGCTCGTATTTCATTTCTGATTTTGTAATAAAATGTATGGTCAAGACAGCGTTATCTAACTATAAGAAATACTTTGCCATATATAATATACACGTGGGAATATCACATGGCGGGAGATATTCTTTCAACGTCATCAATCGCACGACTTCACCTAATCGACGCACTGGCCTCCCCAATGTTTTTTTTTACGAAAAAAAAAAAAAAAAAAAACTTTTTACACAGTTACCATCACAATTAGGTCTAGTATGAAGATTTAAAATGCTTCTCAAGACAATGGCTGTAAAATTAGACATGAAAATTAAATCACATCAAGCATCAGTTTGCAAAATTTTGCACGAAGTTCGCACAGATGGTGTGGGAGGGGGTTACCATACAGAGGAAATAATGCAGGGCGTCGAATATATACTAACAACTAAATTCGTGGTTACAGCATAAAAAACAGTATTTAATTGTAACTAATCAGGAAAGTTGGTTCCAAAAATCCACGATAACAGACTTACATCATACTCAAAAACATCACAGACCGTAAGCAAAGAATTTACCTGATAAAGGCACAATCATAAAAAAGAAAATTAAAATAAATCCTGGTGACAGTACGAGGCAAGACGGTTTTGAGTTTTGTTTCAGCGTACTGTAACCGTGTCAAAAAAAATCTCTCCCGTAAACTACTTAATAGCTGATACTATATATTATTTCTCACCTGTTTGCCGGTGCTGCGGGGAAGTGTTTCCACATTGCTTCCGTTCACCACAGGCGCCTTGCTTTCAGCAGTTTCCTCCACTATTTCTGCCGGCTGCGTTGTTTCGCCTGGCATTTTAAATTTTCCGTGCGAAAAGGTCTAATACTGTACTGGCATAAAAATCAATGGGGCAAGCTAAACAAAAATTTTACTTCTAATTTATACGTTGGCCTGAATTCACTCACGTCATTATATAAACACGTTTTTAATTACTTAAATATCAGCAGTAATTTTTATTTTTTTTTTATATATTTTACATTTGGTTTGCGGCAAACACGAGCCAGTTGTCATGAATCAGCCACATAACACGAATATAGCTTGAGAGATAAAAATCTTGCGTCTCCTTTCACTCGCTGCAGCACAACTCCGAACACCTTCCCGGTCGGATCACGTTCACTCTGTCAAAACAAGCAAACCAAACTCTTCCAACACTAGCTCGGACGGTTTAGTTCCTCGTCTCACCACCAGTCGCGAGCAAACAAAAATTACTTTTTCAGACTAACGGTAAACGAATTATTTCATTCGTAAGAGATCGTCTACTATAGGTAAACATATTTAAATTTTTGTCCAATACCGCAAAAATATAATGACACTCACACTTACGAAAGTTATCCGATATTGTTTCAGTGTTAGTCTAAATTAACACAACAGATCGCGGTAGCGTTTAAAATAATAAAACACCGTAGTAGAGACAATAAAAAATGTTTAGCTTTATATGAATATTAACGCCATGTTTGTTCTGAAAAAGGTCAATATTGATTCATCAACATTATTCTTGAATTTGTTAACAACTTTTACTAATTCGCCATGTTTTTTGAAATATGAGACCATCATTTATATTTTCTTCCTAAACAAATTTCTAGAATTTTTAAACCACGATTATTAAAGTAATGGTTTAACCAACATTATCCTAAACCCACTATGACTAAAAACCTATACATAATACAAAACTACCACATTTAACTTAAAATTACAGTTGTTTTAAGAATTTTATTAATACAGAGTACAAAATATATTTTTTATTTTTATGTGCTAGTTACATAGAACTGATAACTTAATTCATCTGAAAACAATAACTTCTAAAAGCCTAATTCTAATACCAATAATTTTACACATATTTTTCCCTTAGCAATTTTTTAACGCTTACATTGAAAAATTATATTTTTTTATTATACTTTATCTCATCAGGTAACTTGTTGAACTTCCTAAATTAATTATAAATTGAACATTGTTGACCTACTTTAGAAAATACTCTATTAATAAATAAATCATTTTTTGCCTAGTGTTGTGACAATGCATCGTACTATTTGTAACAAAATTTTTTAGCATATATCTAGGTGCTAAGCCTTTACTAATATTAAAATCAATAAAAGCAACTTAAAGCATATCTCTTGTTCAATAGAAAGCCAATTGAGTTCAATGAGCATACTTACAATACTATTGTTTTTGCTTTTTCCTAAGATTAATCTCAAGCACATTTTTGGTTGTTACTGTAATAGTGAAATTTCTTCTTTGTTGCTTAGACTTAACACAGAATTACAGTATACAAAATGTGGCCTTATTAAAGTACGGTATTATATATTAACATTTTTGATTACCTAGACATATAATTACCAATTCTGAACCAAAAAAAAAAAAACAATTTTCTTTCCACTCTTTTTAACAACGTAATTTACATGAGTTTTAAAATGTAAACAATCAACAATAATAACACCTAAATATTTAATTTCCTTAACTCAGTCTAGTTCAATCCTATCCATTACAACAGCAGAACTTAAATCATCATGTACTACACTTTTTTTTTTAGAAAACAGCATACACTTTAATTTATTTGTATTAACTTTCAGTCTGTTTGTTTTCATCCAATCACTAATGCCACTGAGCTCTTCATTAGTTTTATCAATTGCATCCTTAATACATATACCATAACGTGACTCTGAGTTGCATGGGGGCTAAATGAAAAAACCACACTGAGAAATACACTTAATACATTCTGAGAGTTTTAGGGACCCCGGAACCTTAAGGCTGTGAAACGCAGGCCAGCAAAGACCACGTTACTTCTGGGTGTAGCTTTATTGGAACGTCTCCAAAATCCAAACAGTATACACTCAAATGGCA
Source organism: Medauroidea extradentata (assembly GCA_003012365.1). Taxonomy (NCBI): domain Eukaryota; kingdom Metazoa; phylum Arthropoda; class Insecta; order Phasmatodea; family Phasmatidae; genus Medauroidea; species Medauroidea extradentata. Next base: position 20,342 of record PNEQ01094421.1, on the reverse strand, counting down.
GTGACAAAAGCAAGTCTGGATCTAGCTCGTCTGGTGGGCGAATCTCTGTGTGAAAAGCTAGCCGCGTGGGCTAGAAAGCTGAATTAAATACTAAAGCCCCAGGGCAGAATGAGTCGCTGGGGTGAAGATGTTCTTCCGCCACTTAAGTTAGCCAGGTGTGTTCCGATATGCGGAGGCGGTGCTGCCGCCTCGGCCATTTCAATTGGGTGGCGTGGTGCGCACGACGGACTTCGGTAGAGGAGATGCGGAACAGTCTGCATCAAACATCCCCTTGGGAGCCTGTCTGCGCACCATGACGCCTTCGCTGCCTTACCTGCAGCTCAGTTGGCCAACTGCCTGTGGGCGGAGTATGTAGCGTCCTGGCTGCAGTGGCTAATGAGCTGGCAGTGCTACTGCCACTGTTGTCTGAGATGTCAGGCCATGCGGGCAGGCGGGGAACCCAGAGTGCACCCCACCCCACACCTTGGGCACGCTGATCGGTGGAAGGTTGTTGGGCTACCCTCGGCCAGTCGGTGATTCTCCAAATCTGTGTCGCCCGAGGCGGCTGCGGAGGTGGCTGTGGAATGGGGTCCAGAACTACCATAGTTGGGAAGGGTGGGGTGTGCGTCCGGTCTCCTATCTCTCGCAGTGCCTGCATCGGTTGAACACCAACATCGTATATTATGAAAGCCTGCATCAGGTCCGGAGGCGAGCACCGGCTGTTTCCACACAGTGGCAACTGGGCAGAAGCACAGTTGTTCCTCCCTTGGGGCCTGTCGCGAGTGAGCGGTCCTGTCACCTTCATCCCTAGTGCAGCACAACAAGGACAGGGTTGGGCAGTGACGGGTGGTGGTGTCCCAACACCAGGCATCGGGGCGCGTACGACTCCGTCTGTGGACAGTGGTTGTCATTCCTTGCGATGTGTTCGACGTCGAAGTCGTATCCTTGTAGCCCCATGGACCATCTGTCAAGTTTGTACGTGACTCACGCATAGACTGTAACCTCGCAAGTCATCTGTTGTATGTACACAAAATAAATCTCTGATATTCCAAGAATGCTCTGTAATGTATGATTGCCCAGACGACTGCCAAACACTCTTGCTCATTCACATGGTACTGTCGTTCCGTGGGTCCGAACTTGGCACTCGTGTAATCTATAACACGGTGCTCCCCTAGCTAGGGGCATGTCATAAGAAATATCATCTAACTTAACTGTGGGTGCACAGTCGTATCTGTACTGTATGCTGTTCTGGCTCTATCATGCCGAAATGCATGTGCAGTGGACACTTCCACTGTGTTTTGTTCCGTGAGCCAGAGTAAGCTCAATATGGCATCTTCCCTGAGCTCGGGGGTGACCAATGCGGTTTTTATGATCTCATAGTCTCGGATACGTATGACAATGGTAGCCAGGCCTATCGCTTGGAAGTTTGTGCCTTCGGCCGCGTGTCGAATAGGTTGTTCGACTGCTGTGATATCTCAGGGGTATACACATTCTGGTCGGATGGAAACTGTGAAACTGCGGTGTCTACAAGAGCATAGCAATGGAGGTTGTTAACACTGAATAGGATCTTAATGGATGGATGATGCTTGCTATGGATTTACTGAAGTAGGGTGTTATGTGGTGTCTGTTTAATTTCATTGACCTCGGGTAAAGCAGTGGCATCTGGCCCCGCTACCCCACTCTCCCTTTTCCCGACTGGGACGGTACAGTGTTGCTACAACACCTGGCCTCAGGAGGTGTGTTGGGACAGTCCTTGTGCCAGTGCATCCAGAAGCCTGGACAGTTTCGACATGGAAACCGAGGTGACTGACTGTAGTCCAGTGGGTGTGACAGTCTGTTTGCATTAGGAACATAACCCTTATTAGAGTCACTCTCATACCTGTGGTTTCTTCGGTGCTATTGCTAGGCGATGGCTGTCTGGGGCCCTGGTGATGGTGGCTGGGCAGCTGTCATGGGTTTGCGAGCTGCGCCGACTACGCACATGGGCGGTGACAGATGCAACGTGTCCCTGTCGAACAGCACTGTGGCCCTGATGAACTCCTCGGGCTCATATGACAACAGCGGGACGAGCGCCGCATGGAACTCTAGGCGTGCCGACTCGGTGGTTGCCGTGAGCACTTGTCTCGCACTGAGATGTTGTTGGTACTTGCTCAGCGCATGGTACTTGCATGACACAAACACGACTAGTGGTTCGTCTCCTTGTGGCTCGAACACCAGGCGACTCTGTGTCTGCAGCGACTTAAATGCCTCTCCATAGCGCGGAACAAACAACTCATGTAACTCGACCCAGGGCATCCATTCCTGGTCATGCTGGCCCACCATACTTCCTCACTCATGCCATAGCATTGCAGTCGGTTCGTGCAGTCTTCGAAGAAGGCTTCAAGGTCCTCACTCATGAGTTCAGTAAAGGATGGTAGGGTCTGAAACTGTTGACCGGCGGTCTCACTGTACTGGATTTGGTGGCGTGCAATGATGATTTGAACGCTTGGCGCGCTCGCGAACTAAGGCGGCATGGAGATGTTCTGAACATCTGTCACTGTTGTCTGTGGGTTCCTGCGCTGCACTGGGCTGAGAGGTTCTATTGTCAATTTCTAGAAGTCCACTAGCTGTCCGACTGGTTGGTGTGTGATGGCAACGCAACCGAAGCAGAGGTAGCCTGTTCCGACGACAGTCGATCGCTCCTCCATGATGGCAATCCAGATGCGCAGCCTGCTCGCGGTACTTGCATCACAGGACTGTTGTTGTCGTGCGACGACACGGGCATCTGTACTCGCCTGTAGCGGTCCTCGTGGCCAGGTGGCCCCCTAGTGCCTGGAACTATGCTGTGGCAGGGAGTGTGGCACATTTCAGGATGATGAGCAGTTGTACCAGTGCAACCCTCGTGCTGCCTACCATTATTTCGTACAGATCGCACTTGTATCGCCTCGGCAGCCAACAAGCATCCTTCATGGTAATGCGCAGCGCACATTTCATGTGGCACAGTGCACCGTTTCGGTTGGAGATGCGCTACGCTGTCACTCACAACACTCTTAAGCTTGTTGTTGGTACTGTTCTCTAATTTAGGTGGTAAGCACGGTGTGCACAGGCATGTGGCTGCGCATGGAGTACCCCATTTCTCCCTCTCTCACTTCAATCCACATCGCAGACACATCCTTGGTGGGAATGCCATCGGGCGCAGCCTGGAATGGAAAATCGCGCTTGTCGTGGAAGGAGTACTGTGGATGCCAGGGTGGTAGCAGTGATTTTGTGTGGCATCTGTGGCTCACTTGTTGTCCTGATAGCATCTCGCAGCATTCACTGCACACGTGTCAAATGGCCCCTTCCCTTCCGTGGAAGGCAATAGCGCAGAAGCTCGTACGTGCGTGGTGCAGATGATGAGCTGTTCCCGTAAGGTTACCGGCTACAGCACAGCAGATTCCCTTTGTACGGCGCCAGAGGAGAGATATCCCCGGTGATCGATATTCTCAGGTGGGAAAATTCTGTCCTTGGCACGTGCGCAGCCACCCCCTGGATTGGTTGGGAGGGGGGGTTGTGTGGATGGAGAGCGCTGGAATGTGGCACCAAGATGGCCGGTTTAGTGTATGCTCTGTCCTTCCCACACACAATGGCGACCACATGGTTTTCTGGCGTGCGGAATTCCGACACGTAATGCGCATTACACGCCGATATTGATGTGCGAATATAGCCTTTACTAACGCCATAAAGTTGGGTGACAAATTGATGCGAGCGGGTGTCGTGGTGAGGGTAAAAATAGACTGACCATTCTCCGGTGAAGAGAGTATTAGTATTTTTCCTGCATGCCAATGGCATGCGAGGAACAGGTTACCCAGTAGTGCCAGCTTGTCTGATGTAAGGGACGAGTACCTCGGTGAGCTAGGTCATGCAACCAACAGCCACTGCATTAAAAATTCTTTCTTGAACGACGTTGTGTTTCGCAGGGGACTCTTTAGGCGTTACCCACGCCTCCATGCACAAAACAAAAGCACTCGCCAGGCATATAGGGCACCTGGACGTGAATGCTGAGAATACACTATACACTAAATAAAATCTGTGGGTTTTGAGGACCTCTGGAACCTTAACACAGTAAAGTGGTAAGCCAATAAAGACAGCATTACTTCCGGATGTAGCTTTATTGGAACGTCTCCGTAATCCTAACAGTATACACTCAAATGGCAGTGACAGAAGTGGGTCCGTACCTATCCTGGCTGGTGGGCCAAGCTGTATGTGAAAAACCTGCCAAGTGGACTAGAGAGATAAATTAAATACTGAAGCCGCTGGGCACAGTGAGTTGCTGTGGTGAAGGGGATCCTCCGTCACTGAAGTTAATTTAGAGAAAATGTTCCAGACAAATAAAGACGCTATTGATACCATAAAAGATTGATCAAAGATGAGATGGTGCTGGAGTAACACGAAGACGACTGCCTTCGAATGCCGCTTGTCACCAACTGCCGAATGCTTGGTGCGCTTTCTGCATCGGCAGCAGATTCACGCCAAAGCACAAAATGTAAAAACACAGAATAAAGATTTGGTAAATTTTAAATTATTATGCTTGCTGTTTAGATTCCCAAATATCTTCGGGGAATGTTTAAAATTTAATATTACAGATTTTTAAATTTTTAAGTAAATTGGTTTCGTGCCATATTATTTTGGAACCAAGTAAATTTCAACCTTAGATTAATTTTGAAAGCACAACCACACACTGAAATCACATTAGAATTACAAAACACAATTAAATTTATTTTTGAAATAGTTTGAATTTTATCACATGGTTAAGCTCGCCGCGTGGGAGAGTCCAAGATGTGTCCAAGGCGCATGGATGTTTTTACGAATTGAACGATTGAGCCCGAGATAATATTATAACAGAATTTAAAAATTAATTTAAGGTTACCCGTAGGTTCGGAATTGAATCATCATGCGTAGTTATAACCCATGTTCCCTACTTCACTCTAATGTTGTTGGAGCACGTGGCATACTGTAAAAATGTTATCACGATTGACCTAAGAAACAGGGCACTTTCCCACCAATGGATGGTATACATGATTTATCGGCGCCCACACTGGCACTATGCTGTCTGGGTAGCTGCTTCCTGGTTGGCTGGGCCTGTCGGCCAATCACAGGCCTACTTACACCTGATTGGCAGACAGGCCCAGCCAACCAGGAAGTAGCCACCCAGGCACCAGGGTATATAAGGACCTGCAACTTTTGCATCTGCCAGTTGGTCTCCGACTCCAACTACCTGATGATGGCAGCTGTAACGAATGTCGAAACGTCGCAAGACAATCTTCAGATGCGGCTCAGATACACAAGCCAAGAAAATGCAGACAACGGCCACGAAAGCTTGCGATATATTTTAAACCAACTCTACTTTCTCGTCGTGTGCCACGGAAAAATTCCCTCAAAATATATTCAGCGGAAAGGATAATAAATCGTTGCCCATTTTTAATTGCTTCTTTAGTAAAATACGTTTCAGTTTCGTACTTTTACTGACCTTCATAGCTATTAAAAGTTGAATTGTGTACACGTAAACATAAATAATCAAAGTTCACAGAACACTCGATACAGATAAAGATATCCAACTTTTATGTTAATTCACATTCACACACCCGATTTGTCTAATGTGCATGCGCGAATTGCGCAGATATACCTGTGTCTAGCCATTTGACAGTCGCAGATTTTCAGGCACTTTGCGCCATCACGTGACCACTTGCACCTGCGTATTTGTATATTAATGCCAAAGCAATGCTGTGCAGGTGCAAATATTATGCTGCATCTCTCAATGGCGATATTTAACCGGCCCCCAGGTAACGACTGGTATTTCACTTGACACAAAAATTCTATACTTACATAAATGCAAAAGAGTTTGACGCAGACCAAGCCGCGTGCCCTTCGGAACAGTCCGTCGTATGCACCACGCCCCGATGGAGCACACCTGGCAACCAGCACTGCAGGCGCATATGGGAATGCGCCCTGCAGCATGATCCTAAGAGGCCACGGCATCCCGACGCCACACCCGCCAAACATAACGCCCTGGTGTAGCTAAGCCCCCCTCCCCGCAAGCCATGAGCCATTGGTAGGAATGTGCCCCATTATACCTAAATGTAGAAAACACCCTGTGAACCCCTAACTTTCAATGCTAGTGCTGTGTGTATGTGAGGGCAACAGGGGCTCTTGTACCACATAATAAAGAGACCTCAGCACCATGGAAAGACTTGTCGGTTCTAACCTTAAACTAATGTAATACCACCCCTGCGCCCATCTTCAAGATGGACTCGTCCAAAATGTAAACCCTGCCGCGTGAATTCTTTAAAGTTTGTGATTGTTAATTTACTTTTTCTAATGCTAGTATTGTTCCCTAGATTTTTTATTTAATTGGGCACTGTCTACCACAATTTTTATCACAATTTATTTATTTTTTATATGTAAAAGATATTTTTTTCTTATTTTAGACACAAAAAGTGACAAAATTTGGCTCTTATGAAATTTTTTTATCTCTCACAGTTTTCGCATAATAGCTTGTTAAATTTATATTTTGCATGTTTCCATTTAGACTACACTAAAACCAACTGATATACCAAACTCAAAAAAATCACAGTAGATAAAGACATTGCAAGCTACAATGACATGCTCATAAAATTAAAGAATAAAAATTTTTAAAATGTTTATTTTCTGTCTCAGCATGTTTTGAAAAGTCAAATAATTTTTATTCTTTAATTTTAGGAGCATGTCATTGTAGCCTGCAATGTCTTTATCTACTGTAGTTTGGTATATCAGTTGGTTTTAGTGTAGTCGTTAAAAAGGAAACATGCAAAATATGACTTTAACTAGCCATTACGCGAAAACTATGAGAAATATAAAATTTCATAAGAGCCAAATTTAATCACATTTTGTGTCTAAAATAATAAAAAAAAATATCTGGTACAAATAAAAAATAAAATAATGTTGATGAAAGTTGCGGTAGCTGCGCCCTTAAGGTAATTTCCAATTCTTTTAACAATTTAAATTAATGTAATGGAAAATATTGTTTGACCCAAATTCTTAAATATATAAATTTAAACATTTCAAGAACACTTTTGGACATTAAGTAGCCAGTTTAATTTTCTAATGAGTTTTCAGTGTTTTTGCTTGAACAGTTTTAAGTGTTTTCATGTGTTAAGAAGTTTTTGCACGCTAAGCGGCGTGGTCGCACTGAGCCTGCCAAGGCTTCCTCAGTTGACTACTGGTGGCCTGTCGAGGCGGTTTGGCTCCGGTCACCTGGGCACCAGCATCTTTCTTTGATCATTTTTCACCGTAATAGTTATTTTTGCTTTTGGAACCTTTAATTTAACTTAACTTCAGTGCCTGGATTAACCCTTCACCCCTGTCGACTCTTTTCGCGTCCAAAGGCTTTCAATACAGTAAATTTCCATTCCCACCACGTGGGACTTTGCTGCGCTTTGCCTACCGGACGGGCTAGGTCCGGGACCGCTTTAAGCATCGCCAGTGTTGATTTGTGTGCTGGAGAACGATGTAAGTTAATAATAACACCTTGCCTATACTTCTGTGTTACTTATTGACTTTGCCGCCTCATGACACTTCAGGGTACGGGACCCTGCAACCCGATCACGTATTTTTACATGGGTGTACAGGTGTCCGAAATTCCTGTCGAGTGCTTTGCTTGTGGGTGTATATGAGCGTGGGGAGGGCCACAACATTCCCCGAGAGTAAATGTAACAGCAGAGGACGAGAAGAGTTTCGAAGCCGGCCATCTACCACACGACCCTGAGACCACTCCACTCATAACACCTGAGTGCTGGTTCTCCACTAACCGGCTGGCACCTAGTCGGGAACACTCTCAGAGCACGTCAGTAATTTTCACAATTAACCATCTCCTCCAACCTCGTCCCCATCAAGTTTTACACATGTATTTAATCCTAAAATGTAGGTGGGTGAGTCTCTGCTTCAACCCTTTACCCAGAGATAAAGATGACGTAGCACCGGGCTGCACAGGTGCAGACAGTTGGTGCACTACTGGTAAATATTCCGCGCCAATCTCGTGCTGGGAGGGCGGAGGAGCGAAAACGGCTATAGGTTGTCGACTTTAGGTAACCCTTTCTAATCGCCGAATGGTGTCGTGAAACGACCATCAGTTGAGGAGTTTCCATTGTTGCAGAAGGTCTCAAGCATCTGAAGCTTGTCTTTTCAATGAGATTATATGCCATGCTTGTTCCTGCAAAGGCCACATAGCACAACAGTGTTTAATAGAGGGTAAAAACAAGGACCGACCCTCATCGACACCCTCAAAAAACTTTATTCCGTATGAATTTATTAGACATCAAAATTTTTATAATAGTATTATGCAATAATTATTTGGAATTCAGTTATTTTAATTCACAAAGAAACTGTAGATTATTTACAGTATTCAATAATAATGTTATATGTAACACATTTAAATCTTTACTTCAGTATTTATGTTATGGTGTGATTAATTTAACTTAATTATATTTGCAATGGATTCTGTGAGTTTGAAACATGGAAGAAAGATTGTGAAGAACAAATAAAGCCTTCACATGTTAAACACAAATGAAATAATGTGCTCAGCAATGGCATGTAAAAATCATAATTATTGTAAGTCCCTTTATTATTTTTACTTTATCAACATTTAATACGTAGCATATTGGTAGTGGTATCCTTTCACATACAGGTCACCAATAATATGATATAGGCCAAAGAAACTAATTATTGTCATCACACCCACACGATAAGAATGTGTCTGCGTGTGCAGGTGTGTACATATAACTACTCTGTGTGTGCGTGCGCATGTGTGTGTGTGTATATTTCCAAAAAAAAAAAAAAGAAGATATAAATATTTTTATCGCAGGTTTGTGGTGGGCAACAACAATACGAGATATTCATTACATAGTAATGACTACATGAATAAATAATTTGAAACTTAGTGTCAATGTTATTTACAGCTAGTATAAACATACCTTTTACCCATATACTACATAAAACATTATGAGTGCTACAGTTTTCCTTTTGTAATAGCTGATGTAGGACTTCAATATGTCGATAGTAAAATATACAACAGCCAAGAACTGATTATATAGTAAAGACATGAGGTGCAGTAGTAAATCTCTTAGCAAAATTTACGTTCATTTTGATTAAATCTATTACTTAGTTACTTTTAGAAACGTGTTATCAAATAGAACATTTGTTTACAAAGAAAACAAAAACTAATCATTAAATGTAGCCATAAATACATATAGTTAAAATTGTCAACTAATACACTTCATAAACAAATAAATATTCTTTTTATCCCCAGTTACGGCACGGAAGTGTGAAAAGTGTATGTGACAGTATAATTTAACTGAGCAGAAAATTTAAGCAATCACTTCTTAGGTAAACATTAATGTTTACAATACTACATGAACCTTAAAATCGTCTATGTCAAGTCATCATACAACTTTTATGTCATTAATTTTTTAGGGTTGTAAAAGATTTTCCGTAGTGGTGCCTTCCTGAACCTCGTTTCATTCTATTTTTAATTAGTACACAGATGTAACAGAAAAACCTGTCTCTGTAGAGATCATTTCACAACTTCAGAAAGTGGCTTCATTACCATTTTCCACTTCATTTTGCATTAATTTAATCACATTATTACTCCGGAATAATGTAAACATGAATTTAATGACGTTAAAAAATGTAGGTGAACAAGCCTATTCAGACCTACGTATTGTTGGATTGTCTGCTTTTTTTATTAATGCATTACAAGATATTGATACAGATATTAGAGTTTTTTCTATAATGGTTCAGATTACGATGCAAGCAATATTACTGTTGTAAGTTGTGGATCACTGCAGGGGTTAAAAATAATTCTACATGATACCATTCTGGGCACACAACTAGCCCTACAAAGTTATAAAATTTAAATAATTTTTCCCTATAGTTCATTTTGACGTGAGCGGGGGTCGTGATTAAGTGTTGTTTGCCCGGTGCGCCAGCCCGTTAAGAGAGAACGGGCACTCATGAGAGCAGAGACTCTAGGTTTCAGGGCCACGTGGCCGACGGCCGTGGCGTTGCAGAACACTCCCCACTCTATGTCGCTAGGTTACTTACGCAGGGGAATCTTATGGCATTCCCCACGCCCGTAGCACTAAAGTATAAAAATACACACATACACACACTATAGTACTGGAAGGCGGGTTGAAGGGTCCCGTGCCCTTATGGCCGTGAAGCGGCAAGTAAGAAATACGCACCTGTAACTGGAAAAACGTATTTATTGGTAAAGCACCATGCTCCAATCATACAACACTGGTGGCGCAAATAGCGGACCCAGCCCTAAGCCCGACTGGGGGGCGATGCTGTTACGTGAAAATTCACTACACGAGTGAAAAAGATAATTTAAGTAATGCCCCTGGGTTATTTGAACAGAAATAATTATAACACAACACTGGCAATTACAGAACAAATAAAACGTGAAACTGTTTGGGGGAGAACGTGTGTAGATATTTGGGTGGCAAGTTGGCTGTGTGGGCGAGTCCAAGTTGTCGCGAGGCGCAGGGGTGTTTTATTGGTATTAAGGTTAAATACGAAAAAGTTGAGAGGGGGCACAGTACACATGAAACACACTTACCCCTTGCCTTTCTATATCATTGCCCGTTAAATGTCATAACTCCCCTTGATGGGAAAAGCACAGGAGGGCTTTTACACAGTGTTCAACTTTGACGTTAAATTGCGTCGCTTCTGGACAAGGGGGCATATTCCTACCATTTTCCGGCAGTTCTATGGGACCGACGCACACGCTGGTGGCACCAGGCATCGCGGGGGCGGTGTCTGGATGCCGCTACCTCGTGTGCCCACGTGGTCGGGTGCTATCCCATATGCAGTGGCTGTACGGGCGTTCGGCCCGTTCCGTAATGGTGGCTTGATGCGCACTACTGGCTCGGAGAGAGGGAGCTGCGGAACGACCTGCGTCAATTTGGTAGTAAGATTTATAAAATAGTGTTATGTTATCACTTGTTAAAACATATTTTTGTAAAGTACTTTAGCAAAGATACTAAATAACAACTCCAAAGCTTCGAATGGGCAATCACTTTTACCTCCAATTACTGTATATAGCAAATTATTTCAATCATTTAACAATTGAAAACTAATTTTTGTGTATCATGTCTACAAATTGTAGCGCTCATCACTACGCTATTACAACTCGCATACTTGTAAAGATTATCTGGATTATTGTAGTTTAGATTAGTTAGAATGGGTATTGGCTACTGTATTGATATTAGTATATTTGTGTGTGCCTATTTTGTCTATGAATAGATATTGTATGTGTTTCTAATAAAGTTTTGTATGAAATGAAGTCTGTCTGAAATCAGAATAAATTTAAATTCTGTCAATAAGTTAGCTAGAAACCATCATTTAAGAAAATATTTCTGAAAGAATACTATATACACATTAATCAGTAGCAGCATGTAACAAATGCCTGTACTGTGACATGATAAAAGCACACATAATAAATATTAAATGAATTATTCTACTTTGCTTCTTGTTTTTTTTCACTCTCTATAACAGTAAATACCCAATACTAATGATGGTATTACTGTATTTAAGTATTAAAGAACCTAGTTTTTACTAAACATAAACAATCTCACAATTTATAACATGGGGCAGATTATCCAATACACAATTAACATTATGCAATATGAAAAAAATGGTAACTCTTCATTCATAAATATTCTTATTCTATAGAGCAGGTTGTGAAAAAAATATGCATCACAATGTTGTATATAACTTTGGTTCTAGGCTTCCGGTTTCATTTTGCATTTTAACAGGAAGGACACCAACATATGGGACGTCTTTTTTGGCCATCAAAGAAAAGCTGAATGTGTGTTGAACCCCACACATTCATGTCTGATGACGATATTACATAATTCACTGCATGGCAGACTGTGATGGGGGGTGTACCACAACAACTGATTTCTACATTGCACGTAGACAGAAACTGGCAGCTGAATGTGAAACAAAAAATTACAAACAAAGAAAAAAAAGTGTTGCTGCATAAAATGTTGACAATGCATCTGCAAGAAACGAGTACCATGAAATTTACTGACTTGAAGGCTAAAGTACTAAAGGAACTTGACGCGAGTGGGGGTCGTGACTAGGAAATATTTTGCCCAGTGCGCCAGCCCATTAATAGAGAACGGGCACTCTGAGAACAGAGACTCTAAATTACAGGGCCACGTGGCCGACGGCTGTGGCATTGCAAGAAAACACTCCCCACTCGATGTCGATATTATTATTACATATGTAGGGGAATCTTATGGCGTTCCCCACACCCGTAGCACTAGGATAAAAGATACACACACAAAATACACCCTACGGGTCTTGCACTGGAGTGCGGGTTGGAGGGTCCTGCGCCCTGATGGCCATGAAGCGACAAGCAATAAGTACGCATCTGTTCTGATAGAAATGTATTTACTGAAGAAAGCACCGTTATCCACAATGACATACAGTGGCGGCGCAATAAGCGGACCTGGTCCTGAGTCCGACCGGTGGGCGAAGCTGCCTGATAAAATTTCACCACGCGGGTGTGAGGATAAAATTAGTTAACGCCCCTGGGCGGTGAGTCGCAGGGGTTGAGAGGTCCAACTCCGGGTCAGCAAATTAATGAAATGGTTCTGAGTATAGTTAGACTATTGATATACTAATGATCGGCTGCAAAGTTGTGAAGGGCCAGGAGTGACGAAAACGTCGACCGTCTCGGTCCGCCGCAGAATGCCAACTGGCGAGTCCTTCCCGCGTGCATGGTGCAGTGCAGCCAAAACGCGGGAAGCATCCACCGAACATATAAAAAACATACAATTACACAAGGGGCAAAGGCCCAAAACTCTAATAATAAAGAATCTTGAAGATTCGAGTTCCAAATTTATTTAAAGGGAAAGTCTACTGAAAATTCACGTATTTTAGGTTCATTCTAAAATTCAGATTAAAAGATGCTAAAAGAAATCGACACTGAAGAATTACATAAAATTAATAATTAGACACATGAAACATCACTGACATTAATTTGTTGATTATTACTTGAAAATGTTTGGGGGAGAAAACGTGAAGATGTTCGTGTGGCAAGGTTGGCTGTGTGGGCGAGTCCAACTTGCCATGAGGTGCAGGGGTGTTTCTACGTGATTTTAGGTTAAATACGAAAAGTTAATACAGATCAATTACACACAATAAACACATTTACCCCTGGCCTCTGAATGCTTTGAATGCGATCCTCCTTGACTGGAATAACACAGGAGTGCTGAAACAAGCTGTGTGTTTTCAAAGTGACTTTACTTACGTTTCCGTCAAGGGGGTACTTTCCTACCAATGGACGGCAGTCCTGAGGGGCCGATGCAGATACTCACTACACTTGACATCGCGGGGGCGGTCTCTAGGTGCCGCCACCTCGTGCGCACACGTGGTTGGTTGCGTTCATATATGCAGCGGCGGTATGGCCGTTCCAGCCGTTCCGTATCAGGTGGCATGATGCGCACGACGGGTTTAAAGAGAGGGAGTTGCGGAACGACCCACGTCAAACTTAAAAACGATACCGAGACACAAACATTTGCACCATATTTCAGGCATACATATGCTAACAGCCCAAATGTGTGGGCATACTGTACAGAGCAGGTGCTGGGATCAATATGAATATGTACCTAGAATCACTGCACAAGATAATTAAACATGTTTATCTTGAAGGTGCAAAAACCAAAGGCTTGAAAAATGAATTTCAGCTTTAATGAAACTCACACGAGACAAACTTCTCCAAAGGATAACTAAAGTGAAAAAAAAAAAATGTGCCCAGTGAGAGCCATTGAGACATCACATGTGAAAGGTAGAGTCTTTTGCGTTGATTCAATAACTGTGATTGAAGAGAGTATTAGCTGGGAAGTTGCATCAAGTGAACCAAACAAGTGTCATATTGTAACAAAACTACAGTCATCTCTCGGTTTAACAACTCTAAAGGACCTCAAAAAAGTCATCCTTAATAGAAAGAGTTTTTAACCTGAATGATAAAAGTATGTCGCGACTACAGCTGGGACAGAAATGTACGTAGTCATGTGGTCAAACAGCTGGAAAGAACACATTCACCACCTAGAACTGGTACTGGAATGTTTCGCTGTTGCCAATATCACCTGCGCGAATCACAAGTACCACATCGGCAAGACCGAACTAGACTTCCTAGGTCACGTTGTAAACGAACATGGCAATAGACCCAGCGAAGAGAACCTACGCCTCATCGAGGAATGGCCTACACCGGTCATGCACAAACAACTCAGAAAATATTTCGGTCTCATAAATTGGCTTTGGCAATACATTCGGAACTTTGCAACCATCACCGCACCACTCACTGAACTCTTGTCAACACAACTCAAATACCGCTGGACAGATGCAGCTGAACACGCCTTCAAACAAATAAAAACAGAGTATCGCATGTGTAAACACCTTTTAAGATTTGACCTCACACGCCACTTGTACGTTCAGACGGACGCTAGCCAGGAGGGCATTGGTGCAGTCGTGTACCAACTCAGTGACAGCGGAGAGAGGTGCATCATCGATTACGACAGCGCTAAACTAGGTGTCGTCGAGTGTCGATATGACTTCAACAAGCGCGAATGCCTTGCCATCACGTGGGCGTTCAAGCGATACAGACACTACCTTGAATACCAACGATTCACACTTAGCACGGACAACCGCAGCCTGGTGTGGCTACACCAGATGCGCGAATACCGAAGCAAGCTCACTCGCTGGTCAATGTTAATGCAGGGGGTTCGACTTCGTCGTCGAGCATGTTGCCGGAGCAGAGAACGAGCTCGCGGATGCACTGTCACGCTCACCGGGAGAAGAAGTCTGCACGCACGACCCGGAAGAGTGGGAGAGCATGCTTCCTCCAGAGAACGACATTCACTTCGATAACAAGCCAACCACACCCCGCTTCAACCAACTAAGCATACCACAAACAGACCTGCAAATAAGTGCGCAACGACTGCACGTACATGTGCACACTGCACAACAGATGGATGCATTCACGCAACAATGCACACAAGAGTGCAACCGCCGTGCTGTAAACAACTACCGAGTCGTCGACGATGTCCTTGAAGTCATGCCCGGGGGACGCAAAAGGACTTAGCGAACATATGTACCAGAAGCAGTCTGGACACTCATCGTGCAGTACGCGCATAACGACCAGTTGGCAGGACACCCCGGTGCCAAGCAAACGTGCCGCAACATCGCCCGGCGATACCATTGGCCCGGAATGGCACGAGAGACGCGAGTGTTTGTGCGAAGTGTCAGTTGTGCAACACGTTCAAGGCACGTCGACCCGACGGACAACAACAGCAACCACGCCTGCCAACAGAACCATTCGACACTGTTGCGCTCGACCTGATGGGACCCTACCCCAAAAGTGCGCAGAGGAAGAGGTTTATTGTTGTCATCACCGATTTGTTTTCACGATGGGCAGAGGCCTACGAAGTCAGCTGCGCACGCACAGATGTAATTGTGAAAGCTTTGGTGACGGAATGCTTTTCGCGATGGTGTTTCCCCAGGGTACTCCTGACCGACAATGGTACTCAGTTCACCGGACACCGTTGGCGGAGCTTGTGCGAGAAGTGGAAGGTGGACTTCACCACAGCCTTTTATCACACCAGAGCCAATTCAATGGAATGCCGCAGCCAAAAGCTCAAGATCCAGTTACGTATGCTCCAGTTACGTATGTGTGTCGGCGACAACCACACCACCTGGCCTCAACACATACCTGCCACACTGTTCTGCTTGCGTTATCGAACAAACTAAGCCACCGGAGAAACGCACACCGAGATCTTGCAGGGGAGGAGCCTGGCCAGACTGGTAGAATTGAGCTGCCCGAGGATCGAACCAGAACCCACAGAGGACCGCGCGCAGTCGCAACATCAGACATTGCGGGAGGTGCGAGAGCACCACAACCAGTACGTGGCCAAAATTACACCATCTACCAATGGTCAGCCGGAGGACTTACAGCCTGGTGACAAAGTCTACACCTGCGAACATCCACAGTCAGCGGCCCACAAAGACTCCTGTGCTGGCCTAGCGGCCAAGTGTACAATATGCACACTGGTCCTAAGCGGGTACGCAAGGTCAATCGAGACGAACTCAGGCTCGTCGGCGGGGTGATCAACGCCGAAGCTCGAGCAAGAAGAGAGGAGAGCATGAGCCACCCACTGTGCACACTGACGCCTGGTACACAAATACCGAGGGCATGAAGTCCGGCAGGAAGAGAGCACCAACCAGAACCGAGGGAGATAAACAGTGCACCAGCGGCAAGGACTTGGAGTGAGGTTGCACAGATGCCCAGGTTCCAGAGACCGACAGGGCATCAGCGCACATCACGTCACAAACCACCATCCACCCTGGACGAGGCAGAGCAGAGGCACCAGCATGAGCCTGGCAGGTCACACAGCGACCCTGTCACCACCACTTTCCACCCAAGACACGCGGACTCCCACACAACACCAGTGTCATCGGCGCACGGAGAGGATGCGCCTTACGACAGCCATACGCCTACGATCCGCTCGTATGTTCGACCGAACTCAGAAGCCCTCGCAGCCATCACAGGAAAGCCAACTAGGCCTTCAGGCCAGGCCCCGCGTGCTGAGGACGCACAGAGGCAGATGCAAGAAGTATGGGGAGGAGGAACGACGCAGGCGACCTCATGGCCACCGCCACCACAGCTGTCGGTGCCATCATTCAGGGCTTCCACCACCACATCGCCGACACCTGGCGTCGCAGTGTCACCCATTACCCAGACATCACCGCAGGTGCACCGCAACGCAGTAACCAGCATAATGGAAAAACACCAAGAGCAGCCCACGGCAGATGCTGCATCGACGCGATGCGCAGGCTCACCTGCGGGTCCGATGGCAGATCTGGTGATGCTGTCACGTGGTTCTCCAGCACCACAGAGGAGCCCAGCAGCAGACTCAGGCCCCACCAGCATCCACCCCAGTTAGCTCGCTGTGCGGGCCACCCACCAGCCAAGCAGAGACGAGCCGAGGCAGCCTGCCAGTGGCTTGACGTCAGCAGTAACCACTACCACATGCAGCGACGACCCCGGGGCAGACGCTGTTCCACGGACTGAGGGACGGCAGAAAATGGCTCCAAAGGAGGGGGCGTTTGACGTCAGACAGGTCAGCTGTTTTTGTACCGTCAGCACCTGGTATTAAAGGAACACACCCCAGTGCATCACCACTTCCAGCAGCCTACGATCCACAAAGTGCAACCCCCCCATATACGCTCTCTCAAGTTCTTCCAACAAGGCCTTGCCAAGGGGGGCCTGACAACACATACAATTCTCCGAGTGATTTTATGCAACAATTACAAACTGCCCTAGCAGACTTTAGTTTAGGCCAACATATCTTGATGCAGTATTTTTCTTAACCACTAGATGCACGCAGGACAAAGGACTCCTTACTAATTGCGAACATCAACCTTGTACATATTTTTGCAAATTCAATGTCACGTGTTTTGTACCAATGTAAGTGTTTTGTGTTTTTATTTCAGCAGGATTCAAGCTATAAATTATGCATGCATAATCACACCTCTATATAAACTTGTATAATCATTGTCACCATTTCATCCAGTGGTGGATTTAAGCACTTATCTTAGGGGGGTGGGGGCGGAGAGTATGCCTTAAAAAGTATACATACACACTCTACAAACCAAACCTTACTGATGGTCTGAAATCTTCCTCTCTCTCCGCCCGTGTCCTCCACTTATTTGTGACCCACCTAGCAGCCCTTCTGACGTGGCTGGAACTATGGGTAGTGGAGAGACGGTGATTTTACGGGATGAAGTTGTAAATTTACTTTGTGGACGCCAGCTAACCAGGGTGCTCGGGTTAGCACGAGACTCTTGAGTGGGTGGAATAGGGATGAGATCGTGGCGTGCCCCGTCCATTGATGGGCTATCGTGAATGGTGAGGATGATTAGAGACAGTGTCCTCTGCGTGGGTACTCAAGTCCCACGTGGTAAATAAAATAAATACCTGAATTCACACAGAATCCCGTGCGCATCTCATGCCAGGGGTGCAGTTGAGTGTAAATAAACCATCAAATGTCCACATATTTATACAGTACAAAGTGGTAGTGGTGGATTACGGCCGCCGGCCGTATATTCCCCCATGAATCGGGATAGGAGGAATTCACTAGAAATCACACTCACTAGTTTGGTAATAAATGAGAGCAAGTTTAATTAACACAATTAGTGTGTGGTGAAATGAGGTTACCTTCCTCAAGAGCGGGCATGGGTCTATAGCTGCCCATTAACTTACACGGTGCAAAAACGTGCTGGAGCACATGGTGAATTTAAGTGGGCGAAATTAAAGTGTGACTGGGCGAGATCTTCCACCTGGACTGTGTCAGGTTCCGGAATGTTAACTTATGCTATTTCAACTTACTGATTGATGAAAGATGGTGATGTCGTCTGGGACAGCGGCACAGACACGCGCGCATGACCGTACTGTACTCCTGCTACTTGAAGACTGGCTGGCCGCCCGGCTTCCTTCCAGCACGACGGTTGGTCGGAAGTCGGCTTGGCAGGGGGGTGGTTTTGCAAACCGAAATTTTTTACGTGGAAATGAAATGGTGACAATGATTATACAAGGTTATACAGAGGTGTGATTATGCATAATTTATAGTTTGAGTCTAGCTGAAATAAAAACACAAAAACTTACATTGGTACAAAACATGTTACATTGAAATTGCAAAAATATGTGCAAGTTTGATGTTCGCAATTATTAAGGAGTCCTTTGTCCTGTGAGCATCTAGTGGTTAAGAAAAAGACTGCATCAAGTTACATTGGCCTAAACTAAAGTCTGCTAGGACAGTTTGTAATTGTTGCATAAAATCACTCGGAGAAATGTATGTGTTGTCATTGTGGCCCCTCTTGGCAAGGCCGTGTGCGAAGCACCTGAGAGAGTTTATATGGTGGGTTGCACTTTGTGGATCGCAGGCTGTAGGTGGTGGTGACACACTGGGGCGCGTTCCTTACATACCTGGTGCTGACGGCACGAAAACGGCTGACCTTCTGAACTGTTTGGGAGGGTGTTAGCGGGGTTAGTGATGAGGTGATGGAAAAGACATATTGCACGATGGTCCGCCCAGTATTAGAATATGCTGCCACAGAGTACATAGAGGTACAATAGCTAGAGAAGGGCAGTGAGGTGGGTGATGAATAAATGGAAGAGGAAGGGTCAGTCTGGTGAGGAGGAAAGGAACTTCAGGCCTAGGGTGATGAATGGGGAGGGAAGATGGGGCAGTTTGGCCTGCAAAGTAAGGAAAAAAATGTAGCAAAAGCAAAACATTCAGAAGGTGTGAAGAACAGAGAGGGGTTGACAGTCAATGCTGGTGAGGGAGTGGAATGCACTGTGGGATGAGCTTGTGGCTGTGAGGGAGGTTGGAAGATTTAAGAGGGGATTGGAGGATTGGTGCTTTTAAGGATGGGGAGTAGTCTGATCACCACCGGGCTTTAGCCCAATTGCGAATGTAAAATTTACTATAATTATTATTAATGGAGAGGGATGGACAGGGTTAATTATTAACTAACCAAGAGTTGGTACAGTGAGGAGGGAAACAACAGTGAGAAGATTGAAAAGTGTGTAGGAGAATATAGCTGGGTAGGCTTATAGAGTACAGTATACTGTAGTTTATACATTAATCAGATCTTTTTGTGTACATCTTTGAACGAAGATATTGGTTTGTTATTTATTTAGTTTTATTAGTCTCTTCTTATTTCCGGTGCATACCAGAATGTAATGTTTTATAGTGTGAATTGATGATTGAGAAGGGCTGGAAATGTTAGAAATAGTATTTTAGAGGGGTAGGTAAGAGTAATCTTGCCACTGACCGTTTGCATTTATTTATGGGATACACATTTTAAGGACCTGGGCACTGAGCAGTATATTTTAGGGTCAGATGAACTTACCTCTGGGTGACTGCAGAATTGTAATCGATGTTTTTATTAGTTATCTTGTCCAATTTCTCTTCGCCATTCCATATTTAGCTCAATTATGCATGTATGTTATTTTTTATGCTATCACCTGTACTTAACTAAGAAGCATTGAGTTGGTAGTAACATTTTAATTACCGGTATACAAAAAGACAATTTGTTGCCTTAGGGCCGGTTGCACCAATAACACCTTCAAACCAAGATCGAAGAATCTTGGTTTCACCCCGATCTCCAGGTCAATCCGAGTTCCAATGTTGTTGTGTTGCACCAAGGAATTTATGCAAATAGCGATCTCCGATTACTCGATCTTGGTTTCAAATGGCAAGATTGAAAGTATAAATGAAACGAATTATGCTATTGGC
>PNEQ01094411.1:6252-17181 GCA_003012365.1 Medauroidea extradentata | reverse complement strand
TCAGCCACAATGTGGATTTTATCGTCGCGGTATTTTTGACCTACTTTTTTAGGGTTGGCGGGAAAATGTAAAGGGAAATTCGGGAAATTTTTGAGAAATTTTGTCGTTTTTGGTCCTTTTTTGTAGCAAAAATGGGAAATTTGGAGGAGAAAAGGGAAATTTTGAGGGAAAAAAGGGAAATTTGATGACTGTCCTGACGAAATCCAAGATGGCGGTCAGGGAACCTGGCACCTAACACCCCCACCCCTGCTCCAGAACATACCAAACCATACTACTATAAACTATAACAAACACCAACTTAAAAATAAATTAAATACCACGAATTATCACAACACGCATTCTTTCGATTTTTATTAATACTTAACAAGAAATATATATTACAGTAACGAATTAATGCACAAAACATTTTGAGTACAAAAAATTTGCAGAAAGCTCCTAAAGCGGGCCGTGCCAAACCTGGCCTAGAGGGGAGGTGTGTGGGTGACTTATAATTGAATGCCTGATTTAAAAATACGTTCTTAATATTATGGGGGCTTACTATTAACTAATTTACCAACTAATTAATGTCTATTAACTGCGCAGGTGCTAGGCCGAGTCGCGAGACAGTGTATTTCATGTTCCGGACCTCGCGAGAGTTTAGAAAACCGCGAGTAGGTCGCGGGGCAGGGGCCCTGCGAGTGGCCGGGGCTCCGGCCAATCACAGAGCCCGCTGGTTCCGGACCGAGAAAACTAAGGAGGCCTATGCGCTAGAAGCGATTTTGGTCGCTTATAACGCTGATTTTCATCAGGATTATAATCCCCAAGGCTTGCAATTAAAGGATTTTGATTATTATGGCTAGTAGCGTAAAATTGCTCTGCCATTTTACAGAAAACGTCTTGCAGCAGTTCTTGTTTAAGCTCTGCATGCAAGTATCTGATAGGTGTGTACTTAGGTGCATCTGCCGCAATTCTTAGACATTTATTTTGCAACACTTGCAAAGTGCGAGTGTGCGATTTTGCGCAATAAGCCCACGCTGGAGCTGCGTTAGTTAAAATGGGGCGGATCATTGTATTATAAATTAATAGTTCGTTTTTCAGCTTAAGGCCGGAGTTGCGATTTGTCATTGGATAAAGTGCCGACATGCGAGCATAACCAAGGTTTCTCTTGCTTTCAACATGACTTCGCAATGTCAGCCTTTTATCCAGTATTACGCCTAAATATTTCACTTCATTTTTATATGGTATTTCCTCGTTAAATAGAGTGAGGCGGGGAAGATTGGCAGGAATGTGTCGGCGTGTGTAGACCACAGCTTCGTATTTGCCTACATTAATTTTAATTCGCCACAGGCGAAAATAATTTTCTAGCTCATTGAGCATTTCCTGGGCTCGCCGGGTTGCGATCTCGGCACTTCTAGATCGCGTGTATATTACTGTATCGTCGGCATATACACCTAGGTTCATGTTCCAATTAGGGGGCCGCGGAATATCGCTAGTATATAAGTTATATAAAACTGGGCCTAGTATGCTGCCTTGGGGTACTCCTGCTCTAATTTCTGTAAATTCTGAGGTCGCTCCGCCAATAGTTACGGCAAAAGAGCGCCTATCTAAGTAAGAGGCAATGAGTTTAATATAACAATCGGGGAAATTTTTCTCGTACATTTTAAAAAGTAGTCCAGCATGAAACACACTGTCAAATGCTTTCTCTACATCAAGAAAGACTGCTACTGAATATTGTCGCCAGTTAAAAGTTGTAATTATGTGTTCAGTTAGTCTGACTAACTGATGAACAGTGGAATGCTTTTTTCTAAACCCAAATTGATCGTTAGGAAAAATATTCGCGTTTTGAATGTGAAAATCGAGGCGGCGCAGCAGAACACATTCATGCACTTTTGAGAGCGTACTTAATAAGCTTATGGGACGGTAATTTTGTGGCAAGGTCTGATCATTGCCAGGCTTTGGAAATACAATAACATTGGCACGTTTCCAGGGCGAGGGGAAGTGCGCAAGTGTCATACTTGCATTTATACACTTAGCCAGAGCCTCAAGTGTAGACTGTGGCAGTTGTTTTAGCACTATAGCTTGTAGGGTATCGAACCCAGGTGCTTTGCGGGGCTTCATACGTTTAATTATACGTTTTACCTCGTCGGCATGCGTAAATTCAGGTTCGTCAGCTGAAGGCTGGCGAAGTCGCACTCGGAGGTCCCTATAAATGCGAGCCACATGTGCTGGGTCGCAGGGTTGGCTGTTAGGTATAAAAACCGTTTCTAAATGATTAGCTACAGCCTCAGCTTTTTGCTGGGGCGTGTAGGCAGTACCTGCTATGCCTTGAAGAGACGGGATTGGGTTGCACTTATTTGTAAGTGCTTTAGTTAAGTGCCATAGACTGTTGTCTTTAGTGGTGAGGCGGGATAATTTATTATTCCACTTGTTTGTTTGCCAGTGGGTAATTTCTAAGTTAATTTGCTCTCTAAGTGCATTTATTTGTGCTCTGAGTTGGCCTGTTCTACCTCGCGAGTAGCGCCTGCGCAAGCGTTTTTTTTGAGTGATTAGCTGCCTAATATTGGCTGGCAGCGAATCACTATGGGGCTTTGGGGTCTTTTCAGGGACAAATTGGCTAATACCTGTTCGAATTAGCTCTGTGATATGGTCAATCGCAGGGTCTAATTCGCCGGGGGTGCTACCAGGATCTGGCAGATTAATTTCCTCGTCCAGGTACTCTTTAAAGGCTTCCCAATTCACGTGTTTATAATCTTTAATTTTTCTGATTGGCCTTTCATCAGTTTCCAGTCGGTCAAAATTTAAGTGGACAGGGTAGTGGTCCGAGGCCAATTCATGTTTTACTTCTGTTGTTAAGGTCATATTGAGGCCTTTACATATTGCAAAATCTAAAATATCAGGGTGGTGATTTGCCTGTGTAAGTTCAAAAGACTCAATGTGGACTCCCATATATGTCTTGGTGGGACAAAAAACTTGAAGAGGAAAGAGGCAGAGTTCGGAGGGCAAGGAAACGACTTCATAGACTCCGTGGAGAAGAAAGTGAGAGGATGGCAACTGAATATAAGGTTCTCAAGCAGGCTTACTTGAACAGGGTAAGACACAAGAAAAGAGAGTCGTGGACCAAATTTGTGTCTCAGAAAGGCAATGAAGATCCCTTTGGTGTAGTGTACAAGGTCTTTTCTGGTAAATTAAAAAGGACAATGCCTCCGCCCTGCCTTAAAGAAAATGGAGTACCACTAAATGACATGAGACTGCTAATTAACACTCTGTTACCGGATGACTCCCGAACTGATGATACTGAGGAGCATGCCAGCAAAAGGTGGGAAACGTTAGAGCTACCAGATACAGAAAATTCACCAGAATTCACTCCAGAAGAATTGAAGGTTACCATTCATGGGTTAAGTAATGGCAAGGCTCCTGGACATGACGGTCTTGGTGCAGAAATCATTAAGAAATGCTACTCACGAATTAAGACTAATCTACTGAACCTGTACAACGACTTACTCCAGGCTGGCATGTTCCAAAGAATATGGAAAAAGGGCATTGTGAGGATCCTGCATAAGGGTGAGGATAAATACCCGACACAAGCAAAATCTTACCGGCCACTAACACTGTTACCAGTCCTTGGCAAAGTGTTTGAAAAACTTTTGAACATGAGGCTAGTTATTGCATTATAAGTAAATAGTGCCTTAAATGAAAGGCAGTATGGATTTCGTAAAGGCCTTGGTACGGAATCAGCACTTCACGATGTAAAGGAATATGTCGACACCTGCAATGACAAATACATTATGGCTATATTCCTCGACATTGCAAGAGCATTTGACAATGCTTGGTGGCCGGAAGTTATGTATCAACTTAAAACCAAAGGTTGCCCTAATAACTTATATGCAGTGATTCTCGATTTCTTCAAAGAAAGAAGAAGCAAGTACAGCTTAAGAAACAATGACGTGGAAAAACTTCTTACAAAGGGATGCCCTCAAGAGTCAGTACTTGGACCAATACATTGGAATATTTTATTTGATGGCTTACTAGATCTTGAAATGCCAGATGGTTGCACTGTGTTGGGATACATAGACGATGGGCTCATACTCATCTCAGGTGGGTCCAGAGCAACATTAGAGAGAAAAACAGCAGAGATTCTACCCCGTGTTGAAGACTGGGCAAGCAGAGTGAAATTAACCTTTTCTACACAGAAGACCAAGTGTATGCTACTAAAGGGCAAACTTAAAAGGTCTCCAGTGGTGCGATTTGCAGGAGGGCCTGTCCAACGTGTATCCCAGCACAAGTACTTGGGAGTCATCCTGGATGATAAGATGAGCTTCCTGCCGCATATTGATTATGTCAGAAAGCTGTTGTGACTTTGAGTCGTCTAAGATCCATTGGAACTACAGAATGAGGCTTAAACTTCAGGACATTAAAGAAAATCTACCATAGTGTCTTTGAGGGCATTATCGCCTATGGCTCAGTCATATGGTATCACAGAGCAGAGTTGGTGGCAGCGAGAAGGAAGCTCATCAGTGCTCAGATGTCGGCACTGTTAAGTATCACAAAGGCATATGCCTCAACATCGAATGATGCGTTACCTGTCCTGGCTGGAGTGTTGCCTGTGGATCTGCTAGCCAGAGAAAGAGGATTATTGGCCGAACAACGCCGACGGCAAAGAAGGATGACATCATCATTAGATAAGAAAATGACTAGAGAACAAACCTTGCTAAGGTGGCAGTCAACTTGGGAAACTTCAGAAAAGGGGAGAATTACATTCGAGCTTTTTCCTGAAGTGGAAGACAGAACGAAGCGAAACTGGATAACAGTAAACCACTACAGTGCACAACTCATGACAGGACATGGCAACTTCATGGCTAAGTTGTACAGCATGAAATTGGTGGATTCACCTTTGTGTGATGTTTGTGGGACAGACGACACGATGGAGCATGTAGTATTGGAATGTCCCAAGACCGAAGACATCAGAGAGGAATTCAAGGCACAACTACAAGACTACGGGATAGTTAATGTAGACCTGAAATCTATACTGGCAAACAAAGAAATTTTTGAGAAGTGGAACAGCTTTGCTACAAAGATTGGGAAACGACTCGAAGATTTCTACCAATGGTTCAGACAACTGGAGCAGGAGTAAAAGGCAGTAAAGATGCTAGAAAGATTAGGTTCCGATGACCCATCAGGTGCCGCCTGGGTAAAGTCCTAATTAAAACTGGGTCTGGGCGAACACTGATTGGCGAGAAGGGCATGTTTTAAATGGATTACCGGCAGAAAGCCGTGTTTAGTAATTATGCTAGCACAGGCACAAAATCATCAAGAGGAGTCGCAAGGAAAGAAGAGGATATGTTCCGTTCATTGATTCACTCGTCCGAATACAGTTTCAATGTGGGTGGAGGAAGATGTGCTGGCCTTTGGGCCTAAAACTTTTGTGGGTTCAAATGTAGGTTCATCAGGCGCATTAATAAAATAATTGTGCCTAGTTTGGTGATTGAATAATGTATTTCCATTGGCTGTTCGCGCCCTGCAGCCCCAGGTGGGGTATTTTGCATTCAGGTCGCCAACAGCCAATAGAATGGGGGATATGTTTATTAATTCATTTAAATCCGCGCACGTAAGTGTGCGGCCAGGTGGACAATAAATGGAATAGAGTGAAACTTGCTGGCCGCCGAGTTTTAAATTAATTCCCACGGCTTCTAGTTTGTTTAATTGAGGCTGTTTTGCTGCATGGCAGTTTATTGTGTTTTTAATTAGTATTAAAACACCACCTTCTGCATTATTTTCTCTGTCCCTCCTAAAGCAAGAGTAACCTGGGACAGAGAAACGGTGTTGTGGACGTAAATGTGTCTCATTAACTGCCGCAATTTGTATCTGGTGGCGAGTCAAGTAATCTATCAGCTCCTGCTTCTTGTTCCGAATGCCTGCTGCATTCCAGAACAAGATTTTGGCAATGGAAGGGGGCCTACTTGCAGGTCTATAATCCTGCCTAGGGGGTGGCATTGGGTTGGGCCATTTTCCTGGCCGACAAGGCAAAGCCCATCGTGGCCTTGCACTTGTCTTCTAGGGCGCTGTTGGGATCCAGCCAGATCGCAAGCAGGTGGAACAGCTGTGTGCACAGCTGCCCCAGTTGTGGGTCCTGCTGGACCTTAGGGCTTTGAGCGAACTGCTGCTCTATTGTAGCAAAGACGGAGGGGGACACAGAGGTTGTGCTCTGTACAGGGGTTACTTCCATAATGGCGTCCTGGTCCATTTCTGGAGCCTTTAAAGGCTCGGCTTGAGCTGGTCGCTCCTGATTGGCCGGGCGCTCCAGCCTATCCTGGCGCGGCGCCTGGGGCGGGGTGGGGGCAGCCTTCTTGGCAGTCTGCTGCGCCTGCTTGAGGCGAGCACTAACGGGCTTTTCGCTACTTTTCGGAGCTGTTTTAGGGTTCATTTTCCCCTTTGGTCCCATTTGAAGGGGGCGTTTGCCTCTGGGCCGGTGAGGGTTGGCCAGTGCAGGGAATTCTACATTTGAGAATCCCTGCTGAGCGTAAAAAGCGTTGTACCTATTACTCGTGGGTATAGGTAAGTTTAGGGCGTATCCAGGGACAAAATTTTGCTCCTGAGTGCATTGTTGTGGGCCTCTACCCACGGTGGTCCAGCCGTCCTGGCTGGTATGTGCCCAGGGGCCGCGAGGGGCCTTGTAGTTTTGGGGGGTTTGTCCCTGTCCCAGCAGCGAGGCTTTACTCTGTTGTTGGCGCTTCTGCCTCTCATCTTTGGGCAGGAATCGCCACTTTTCGGCCTTGTATGCCTCGCAGCCCCTATAGTTGGCAGCCAACACAAAATCGCGAGGACCTGTCGTCCTTGATTTCCATGTCGGAGATGGTGGTCTTGTGACCCTTGCCGCACAGGTGACACCTAGGAGGGGGGCATGGCACACCTTGCTGGAGTGGCCAAAGCGTTGACAGTTGCTACACTGTGGGGGGCCATCTGGGCGATGGTAGTCCTCGACTTTGACTGCCAGTCCGCACAGAGAGTGCAGCTCAAAGATGGATTTAGATTGTTCAATGTTTGGCAGCTCCACAGTAAACATATGTAGGGGTTTTTTATCACGGGTGGAGAGCTTGGGTTCAATTGTGCCAGGCTCGAATCCTAGCTCGCGGAGCTCATCTCGTATCCACGAGATGGGGATGGTCCTCGCAAGGCACTTTATGCACACCTTTATTGGCAGCTCGTGGCGTGGAGTGAGCAAACTAAATGGTACACTAACAGATTCGAGAACATGTATAGCTAATCGGTAGTCTGCTACCGTCTGGGGCAGGTATTGTACCCCTTGAGGAACCAGTCTGTTCTTGGTCGGCGTGGACAACTGGCCCTTGAATAGCTCGAGGACCATTGCATAGGTACAGTCACTCGTGTGATACACCGTAATGGGGCGGAGTTGGGGCTTAGGGCCCTGAGGGGGAATCTGCTGTTCGGCCTGCTGAGTGGATGTTCCGGTCCTGGAATCCATTCTTGCGCTGTCTTGGGTGTGGACTGTGTCGTCCGCTTTGCGCTTTTTGGCATCCGCCATGATGCCAGGGGGGGCCGAGGGGGTGGGATGTAGTAACCTACTCAAGATGTCGAATTAATATTGCCTACACTAATACTATACTAACAAGAAAAATCTAGATGATATGCAGAAACTGGATGGCGCTGTTAAAACAGCAGAAGACAGCAAAACCTTTCAACAGTCCCTCGGTGTCAAGCACTTGTAAGCTTGCCTAGAAATTAAAACTCTAAACTAACTGGCCTGCCTAACCGACCTGCGAGCTATAGTTACCCACTCACACTGCGTGTCTTAGTTGTCACGGTTACGTATCCAACACACAGATGAGCGACTGAAGCTGAATGTCTGGAGAACTGGTAGATGACAGTGAGCACGATGTGTACACTGCGGCTGCCCCGAGCGCCCGCCTTATATACCCCTGAAGGGGGTTTTAAGTACCGTTAGTAGGTGGTGAAAATGGCCGCCTCTGGAAAGGAGGCCGTCTGCTGGCTAGCAGGCGCACCACTCCAACACCCACAAATCTCCCACACTCGGCCAAAAAATACGTGACTCTATTAAAATTTTCCCACTGGGACGTGAAAATGTCCGTGTTGCGAAAAAGAAATAAACAAAAAACTAAATAAACAAAGAACTAAATAAACACACAAAATCAATAATATTACGTTTACAATAATTATATAGACACTTTCTCTCTTATCAGTTCATAATTTGCCGCCTGGCATTGCTTGCATTACGTCCATCTGTTTGTTTACATTGATTATGGCGTGAATATATACTTACAAAAACGGTAAATGTAAACATCTCTAAACCTTTAGTTTTACGGCAACACGGCTCACAATACTGGATTTATATGACCCCTTGGGCAAAAATTAGGTAGGCCTAACTCTTACATGTTACTAATATTACGGGGCCGAGCATAAAATATATATTAAGCACCTGGCAGGGTGTGTCAATATAAACTAATAATTTATTTTAAAAGGTGTGTCTATGCACTATACTTTAGTTAGTATCGGTAGTAGAAATAAAAAGTATGGATTTCTAAGAATAATGTTGACAAGTATGACAACTATCGTTAAATTTCCTTGTTAGATTATAATAGGAAATGTAATATATATATATATATATATATATATATATATATATATATATATATATATATATATATATATATATATATGAATTCGTGGTTGGAATATACATAAATTATGTAGTGGTAGACGTTTGACTAACATATCGGTACTTATCGATAAAATTGAACCCGGTAGTCCTAGATTTGATGGTTCGAATCTTACTTTTGCCAAAGGAAATTTTAGTATACGCGAATTTGAAATATGCTTGTAAGGACAACGTCCTGTACACATGTAAAACAACATCACCTTTAACAACATGTACGCATGATTATGCTAGAAACATAAATGGCTGACGGGATAAGCAGCATCTACCAGGCAAGGTGAGGAAAGAATGATAGTCTACTACAACACTACCTACAACCCAAAGATAGATGTAAAGTAATGAACTGGTTGTAAAAATATAAGGACGAAAATATATTACAAATGATTGAAACAAGATTGTGGATATAAACAAATGACTAGCAAAATAACCAAAATCAAATTATGCATAGCTACGATAAGAATTTATTTTTACATATAGTGTTAGGATAAATTATGACTCAAGAGAAGAAATGTTTAAAAATGGGATGTGCCAAAAATTTATATCAATATAAGATGTATTATAGTATAACAAGAATAAAATAAGATACAGGTTTGCCACAATGAAAAAATATATACATTATAAATATATTATAAATTATGAAAATAATTTGACATATCTATGCCTTAAGAAAATGACTAAAACTTGCCCATATATGATAACGTGTGCAAAAAATTAAATTAAAAAGTATTATGTATGAAGAAAATACATATACATCTATTATATATGCTAAAACTGTTGTAATTTTTGGGTTGTGAACATGAACTATTAACAAAATCATATTATCAAATAAACAAACATAAAAATAAAAATTTATTTAATCACAGCTGAAATTATTCAACCATATGCTGATATGGGGAAATATAATAAATTTTATAAACACTAAGACATAGGTCCACCCAAAGATATTAACCTAAAGTAAATAAAACTGAAACAAATGACAAACATAAACTTTAATGTGACAAGGATATATAGGTACGAAAGTAATACATGGCAAAAACATCTATTAAAATATATTACTGTAAGGTAAGAATTATTATAAAAAATATTAAAGATAGTGATGTCGCAACAAATATACATGTATTTATAAATAAAAATTTGTCATATCCCATTTCTAACGAAATGATTAAATATTAGTAATGATTTCCAATGTATTATCATATGGTGGGAAATAATACATTTTATGTGAAAACCACTAGACATAGGTAGGCCCTATGCTAAAGCTGTTAGGAAGTATTTTGGGCAGTGAATCATACTATAAGATATGTGCTAGTAATAAAACATTTTTAACAAAAGAATTTAATAAATTAGATAACAATAAGGTATAGCAAAAATGTTTTCTGTAATGTGGTGATAGGAGAGAAAAATAATAAATAACGTAAAGAAATTAGCATTAGTCATGCTATAAAAATTTAAAACTGAAGGAAAACATTAAAAAAAACAGTTATGATTCTGGCTATCTGTCATTAAAAAGAGTTATTTTATATATATCACATTTGAACATTACTCTGTCGCCATTGCACTGTTAGCCGAGTGTCAAGGAAACATGTCTTTGTCAGAGACACAAGGATTCATGGTTCGAGCCTGACCATCGCCGAAAAAATTTTTACTGTACAAAAAATAGAAAAAAGCCATAAGGTCGAGCTCGCCATATACCAACACATATGACTGCGATCTTAAAATCATCGACACTGGGACACTCTAGCAGACAACGAAGTAACCATTGGAACAAACATGGTTGTCGACTGCAGCGCAGCCTAGCAGCCAGCCATGGAAACATGTTGTCAACACTGATGCCACCTAGCAGTCAACTATGTAAACAAACATCCCCAAATCCTAGCAGACGATGCACAGGAAAAAAATGACAAGTTAACAAGTGACTGACGAAAATGTAAACAATATGGGCGACACAATTCGACACGAAAACAAAATGGCGGACGTGACATCATCCAAAGGGTGGCGTCGTCTGTTGGAGCCGAGAGAGAGTGAGAGAAAGAGGGGGAGGGCGTCGTGTACCTGGTGTCATGAGAGAGTGAGAGAAAGAGGGGGAGGGCGTCGTGTACCTGGTGTCATGAGAGAGAGAGAGAGAAAGAGGGGGAGGGCGTCGTGTACCTGGTGTCATGAGAGAGAGAGAAAGAAAGAAAGAAAATATCACAGAGAAAGGACGTCGTGTCACCGGAGCTCTTCTGATTATTCTCGAAGGAATAAGAGAGCAGGAAATAATC
>PNEQ01094410.1:0-17081 GCA_003012365.1 Medauroidea extradentata | reverse complement strand
CGGGCCAAGGGGTCCATTACGACGGAGTCCGTTTTTCCCTCGCAAAATTATGATTTTATTTTAAAGGTATATAAAATCCTCCAGTTACACATAAAGAAATACAGAAATGATCACCGCATGAGTCTCAACATGTATATACTACATATTAAAAACCAGAATGTAAGTGGAAAACTGAAGTTGCTTTAAGTTTTAAAAAAAAAGTACACAGATTTGTAGTGGACAGAGGACTCGCCTTTCACCTAGGAAACACGGGCTCGAACCCGATGGAATCAACACAATTTTTGCTGTGTTTTACTGTTGGTCATTAGGTTTTTCCCCGCACAGTAAAAAAAATTTGTACATTTACAAGGAAATTTTTGTAACGTAATATCAGAACATTATCAGTCAGATAATAAAAGTAAGATGTGAGAAATCTTTTTAAAGTGGTTACAAATATCGTAAACAACTTTGGAAACTAGTAAAATAATGGTAATGAGCAGATTTTTTGAATTGAAACAAAACAAACCTAGGAGACATTTCACATTTTACAAAACATTTCGTACTTTCAAAAAAAAATTTTTTGGAAACTAGTTTCCAAAAAAAATTTTGTAACACTACAAGCAATTATTGTAAAATGCACCAGAGATTAGCTGTAAATATACAAAATTTGTTTGTAGATTTACAGAACTGTTTGTAAATATACAAAGAAATTTGTAAATGTACAAGATTTTTGTAAATTTTACAAAATATTTTCGTAGTGTTACAAAAAACTTTTTTGGAAACTGGTTTCCAAAAAACTTTTTTGTAAAAGTACAAAATTTTTTTTACTGTGCGGAGTACTGTAGTTACGCACACCCCCACTAAATCCCGTAATTACTTAATATTCATTAAAATTCATCCTTATCGGCGTTTAGTAAAAACTCGTTCGATTTGTTAGTTAAATGAAACAAATAATTTACTTTCTTAGTCTCCTCACGAACTTCTTGAACGATTTCCTCAGACGCGACTAGTGTAACGTCTTCGTTTTCTTCGGAACCACAGTCATTTTGTCGTGATAATCGTCGAGCAGCATAAGATCTCTTCATAGCCTTTGAAAGTCTGTTCCTTTTAGTTTTAATATAACGTCTGCCATTCTTTAATTTCTGTGGTGCCATCGCACAAAAACTTGTATTATTTCTTGTAAAATTATATTTTACGTTGTACTTAACACAATGGCAAAGTTTTGCACTAGAACAGTGAACATAGTATTACCTAACAATCACAACCGAACACTGACAACACAGCTCTGATTCACAGAGCACCTCGTTTGAGGGCAGAAACGACCACGGCAAGGTTAGGCAGGTAGAAATACCCTTCGCGAGTGTAGATGATGTTTGGCAACCCTGAAATAACGAGCTCTCTCTTCCAGCTGGATTCCCAGAAGAGGCAGGCCACACCTGCCAGACACTCCCAGACTTCCTGCCGCCACGTGCGTGGCGGGTTGCATTCGAGATATTCTGGAATTCCAGGCGCCGAGAAAACATACTCTCTTCTTGTAATAGCTTTTCGGATTAAATACTATGAAAAGTGCTATTTTTTTAACTTGTTTTGAAAGTCCATGGATGAAACTACTTCGTGATTGTACTCATTTTATATTTTCATGATTTATTTATGCTTTTACGTGTATACGAAAAAGACCATATTTAGCATAATGCACATTTTATACAAAAAATTTTTCAAAAATTTTAAATGATTTCAATCGATAGCTTACATAGTGTACTATTGTTATCTCAAAAATTACCAATATATCTCTTCTGGTTCTCCAGAAACCTATGGCACGAAATGTCGAAAATCGTAACTTTGAGAACCTATGATGCTGAAACTAGAGGCTTTTGAAGTAAATCTTTTTGGCACAAAAGCTAGTCTATAGGATACCTATATGTAGGGATAATAATTAGCTATAAAATTTTTCGGGTCCAACAGCCTTAAATAACTCAAATAGCACGTGTGCCGCTGTTGGCTGGTGGCCCGCTGGCGTGTCGTCAGTGCGGTACAGCGGAGCTGGTACAATATTGTAAGTCTTAACACCTTCGTGTCCCGCAGTAACTTAGGCTCTTACGTACTGTCTGTCAGCATTTACTCGTCTAAGTTATGTGCATGAACATTTTAAGAAACTTGATAACACTCGTCTCGTCGCAACTCTACGCCTATCTGTTTTATTGCAAATCACGGGGAAGTTTTCCTTCAGTCGGTTACCTTAGAGTAAATTAGCGGATAAAAATGAATCTACGCCGCGAAATGTAAGAAACCTAATGATACCATAGATAAATTAAACCCTTCAGGCAATGCTGCAAGATGAAAACACGTAGCCAGAAACCATTGTGTAGAATTTTTTCACGCTCATTTCTCTCCCATTCCCTTCTATCCTTAAGAGTTAGTGGACGGTATCTTTCTCTTTACGTTTGGGGCACCGAAACGAGGAAGGCAATAAGTGAAACAAAACACGTCTAGGACTCTATAAACACTAGATATAATCGTTCGTAATTTTGGGTCTTTCGCTGCTAGCGCAAGCCAAGGCATTCTCGCACGTCCCGAAAATCGCAGAAACCTAACTCATCACCAATCGGAAACCATTCAGTCAATCGACTTAAAAAAAAAATTACAGAGTATTAATGAACTGTCATGTGAATGACGCTAGCCATTAATTTTCTTTGAGTTATTTATAACGTAAAAAAAAGTTTAACAAACAATGGCATGGCATTTTTTTGACAAGGAAATGCAGGGTAAAATATAGTAAGAGAGAAACTTTTTTGTTTTACGAGATAGATTGGGAGGGGGGGGGGTTCGTCAGTGGAAGAAAAAAAATGATAGTATATAAAATTAATATTTATGCCGCTCTTGACGAGTTCCGTGAATCGCTGGCGGCAGGTTGAAGACAGAATATCTCTGGCGCGCGGTTCCGTCTAGCTCAACGACTACGAATTCTACCTTGGTTTGTCGTCATCACACTTAAGACATTAATTTTAACTCTACAATTTTTTTATTATAGCGTTTTCAACTTTCAATGTCTTATTTTAGGGTTGTATACAAATGTATAATTTATCGAATAAAAATAAATGTGCAAAATTAAGTATTGCACAGAAAATTGCTGCCACATAGGCTACTTATTTCACTGAAGATTGTTTTTGAAATCTCAAGTTTTATAATTTTTAATTCATTTAAGATTGTTGACTCTCCTACAAAATAGGTTTAGACCTACATACAACTGGAAATAATTTTTTTTATTTACCTAAGCCTGGGACACACTATCGACATGTCACGTCTCATCACGTGATGTCACGTGACACAAGGTTGCATTGTGACGTGACGTGCCAGATATGCACACACTACCATCACGTCGCAATAATATATGTAGGCCACAGTTGTAATAACAGCCATTGAGGGTGCAGTTCGAGTAGTTCATAAGAAAGTGAAAAAGACGTCGAAAATATATGTGCGGCAGAAGCGGCCAATAAAATGGTCGGCCGAGAGAACACTTGGATCCGTGATATCAACATGAACAAATGTTGAGATCTGAAACCAGTACACAATTCTCTGAACAAATCATACAAGCTCTGCATGTCTATTGTTTGTCAGAACTAGACAGCTGACAGCATGAAAAAATGCACGAGACAGTGTGTTTCCCTACCAGCACACATACATCCTGAGGACGTCCGTAGGATGTGGGAACTGTCGTCCCTAGGACGTCCTAGGGAAGTTCATTTCAAGTCCTTTTTATGTAGGAAAAGTTCATGGAAAAGTAATACAGTACCTACGGACATCCCTAGGATGTCTGGCATACACATCCCTGGGATCTGTAATAAACACATCCTCATAACATCCTCAGGAGCTTTCTGGGATCTGCATTAAATGCATCTCCAGGACATCCCTAGGAGCTCTCTGGGACCTGTATTAAACAAATCTCTGGGACATCCCTAGGAGCTCCCTGGGACCTGTATTATACACATCACTGGGACATCCCTTGGAGCTCCCTAGGACCTGTATTAAATGCA
This sequence comes from Medauroidea extradentata, assembly GCA_003012365.1. NCBI lineage: Eukaryota > Metazoa > Arthropoda > Insecta > Phasmatodea > Phasmatidae > Medauroidea > Medauroidea extradentata. The sequence continues at coordinate 13,071 of PNEQ01094410.1, read as the reverse complement.
TCCCTGGGACATCCCTAGGAGCTCCCTAGGACATCCCTAGGAGCTCCCTAGGACATGTATTAAATAATTCCCTGGGACATCCCAGGGAGCTCCTGCTCGGACATCCCAGGGAGCTCCTGCTCGGACATCCCAGGGAGCTCCTGCTCGGACATCCCAGGGAGCTCCTGCTCGGACATCCCAGGGAGCGTCTGCTCGGACATCCCAGGGAGCGTCTGCTCGGACATCCCAGGGAGCGTCTGCTCGGACATCCCAGGGAGCGTCTGCTCGGACATCCCAGGGAGCGTCTGCTCGGACATCCCAGGGAGCGTCTGCTCGGACATCCCTGGGAGCTTCCCAGATGAGGAATTTAGGATGACCCAAATTCGTCTTCCAAGTAGCTTCCTGGGATGTGATGTACTTTTCGAGGAGGTACTTGGGACGTCCTAGGGACATGGTTTTTCGGAGTTCTTGGACATCCAAAATATCCATCCCTAGGACATCCCGAGAATCATATGTACCCGGATATCCTTAAAGGATGTTCCTAGGACATCCTGGGGACTTGTGCTGGTAGGGTTGTAACCATCACTTGTCTATCACGTTTTCGAGCCAGATAATTAATCTAGAATAATAGACACATGCAAGTTGTGCAATATTTAATCTCTTTGTCGGCTCAACTGAAGGAATCGAATTCTGAAAACAAAACATCGGTAAGTTGAAGCTGTGTGACACATAAACAATTACACGATCCATTTTGTATAGTGCATCTGCTGTCTTGTAGGCATCATATGTCATATGACATGCACAGATAAACGTGATGCAGACGAGACTCTCTTTCATATTATTTTTTTGACTTTTGAATACTGAACTGCATGATTTCTTTACTGTCAGATTCTGCCATTTGCTTCTAATATTTCAGATGCCTGAAATGCTGTCGCCAAGCTGTTTATAAATGAACAGAAAAAAGCAGCATATACGTTAAATACAGTGAATTTTTTCTTTCTTAAGTAACTCGCACCGTACATTAGACAAGATTAGTTTTCATAAATAAACTCGTATGCAATTACCAGCAACAAGAATATTTACTCTTTCCGATCTAAAATAGTCAGTTTCCGTGTTACGCAAGATGTAATATACAGTAAATGTAACGGGTACGTAATTGTTTTCCTGTTTGTACAGGTGTCTTTTTTATGGAGGGTCTGTTTTGGACAGGTTTTATTGTATTATACAGCATAATTTTTTCAAAATATAAATTTATATAATTTTGGCTAATTATTGACTTTAAGAATATTTATATAAGTCTATAATGAGCACAAATTGTAGAAACCTATTATTTGGAAAAATAAAAATTGGATACATAGTACAAACAATTTCCAACATTTTTACGTAACGGTTTTGCGATATCTACTCCCTTTTAGGGTTTAAAAAAAAAAAACTCACAAAAGCATCATAAATAGGGACCTGTAATACAATATAATTTTTGGAATGATTTGTGGGCTGACAGTTTCAAAGGTGAAATGACAATTTTGAACTTCAGTGGAAAAGGCAAAGAAAGTACTATACTCCATCCATTCTAAGGTTGCAGCTAATTCATGCAAGTGAATGACAATACAATTTTTTTTTGAAATATTGGAAAAAATATAAGGTAACCATATTAGGCACACTCACAATGTAAGAAATCAAAATAAAATTAAAATGCTTTGATTTATTTCGTTATCAATTATTATTTCTGCTGCAAACTTAGACTGGATAGAGTATACTGGATAATTTCACTTGTGGTTAACTGGTTTGTTACCTTTACATTTAACTTCCTGTTTCCATTTATGTACTGTTGTTGTTTAGTAATTTAAACCAATAAAGCAATGTTTTATTTTCTCAGTGATAAAGAAACATTATTTTTAATGTTTCTGTATTAATATGAGGGAAAATTATTACTGTTTGAGAACAAAGAAAAATTAAGGAATTCCAGAATAAAATTTCAGTGGGCAAAAGTGTTTAGCTGCAGGAAATAACTTGATCGCTCAGAACCATAAATATACTTTGAAAATGATAGTATGAACTTCATGATGAATTCTAGGTTTTGAACATGGGCCATACTAAACTCTGCAGGCTTTTATTTCCAAGGCTGACTGAAAACTGTACATTGAGCCATGAGGTATAACAACATATGGAAGAAAGGAGTATTGCGATTCAATTGTCATTGCTCCTAAACCACACAAGAATTATAATTCCCAATTACTTAATAGAAAGAGAATATATTAGTAGAGGTAACATAATCACTAGCTTATTGTGCTTAAAAATTGTACTATTGTTATTTTTTACTTTCTTCTTTTCTGAGCCTTGAAGTTGGGTCAGATGTTACGATAAAGCCATGCTTAATAGGGCATGGACATTGAATTAATGCTAAAAATTTAAGTCTGCTTAAAAAAGTGAAGAGATTTCCAGTTCTACATATTGAACTTGATTAACTTGGTGACCTAATATTTGGTCACAATGACACAGTCCCTTTGTAATCTCTTGCAATCTCTCGCATCACTACCAGATGAACAAAGTTCAGTATCAGAATGATTCGCCTGAAAAGTGTCGCCTTAGTAAAATGTTTGCTCACGATGTTAAAGTTTTTTCTGTGATCAGTTTTTAATTTCTTTTCTGACTTTAATATCTGTTGATGTCATAGACTGTTTTTCCCACTAAATCCTGCTCCATTCTCTCCTGGCATTATGGTTTGATTTTTGAAACTGCAATGTTAAATGTAAATAAACAATCAGTATTTAGCCTTAGAAACAGTACTGTTCTATCCCAACACAATTTTTATTTTGCTAAACCTAAGTGATATTTTATGAACATTTTAGCATGTTTGTATTCTGGGTACATTTCTGAAGAAAAATTCACTTATTGGAATGTAAATAGCTTGCCACTAAGCTACAGGTGTATCAAGCTTTATTGGATAGTTTTAAATGCAATGGTGCCCAAAGTACATAATTTGAAGTATGTTTTAAAAAATTATCATGATAGTAAAGCAGTGCTTAACAATATCAATAGTGTGTAACAAAGCACTTAATTCTATTTGTTAGTTTGAATGTTTTGAAATGTTTCAAAGTAATGATAAAACCCCAAAGGAATGGGTATAAAAGTCTAGGGTAGTAAAATATATTTTTTAAAATCCCGTTCAAAGACGGTGTCAACAGCAGAGCTGGAACTGAAAATTACCTTAAATTTTTTTTCTCTTTGTTAATTACAGTTTTTGTCTGCTGCTGGTGTTGTCCTGTAGGATTAGACTTGTGGACTTTCAAATGTTTGAGAGGTAATTGTGGGATAGTATTTTTGGGAGTGAATTTTCTAATGCCACAGCTGTTGACTAATTCGACTGGTTTGTGTGTTCTAGAGTGGGGGTGGCTCGCCTGTTACTCCTGTCACAGGTCCTGCACCCACAGCAACAGCCACTGCTATAGTTGCTCCATTCAGCATTACCAATCGTGAAGCTCACGAGGCTAATGTTGAGTTCACGCGTGATCTTGTAGTCCAGCTTGTTGAAAACTTGCCCACAAAAAGGTATGTTGCTGTTTAAAATTTCTTTATTAGTAATTTTACACACCTGCAAGTAGTGTATACTCTTAATTGCATTTTATACACATTTAGGATTTTTATTTTCATACGTATTCATGACGCAAGGAAAATTATTTTAAAGTAAATTTTTTTACAATAGTGAATATGATCACTTCACTTTTTTTAAAATAATTTGTGTAACTTTAACAGTTATTTTGGTGTGTGAAGTTTGATGTAATGGCAATGTCAAGGTCTCCTGATGCAGTTTTTGGAATACATTTTTTGAAACGAACACTTTAATGGTAACATGAATTTGTAGCAAATAGAAATTAATGTATATTGCATACTGTATTGCTTTTTGCTAGAGCTTGTGCTTAATGTTTGTGCTTCTTCACTGGAGCAGGGAAAATGTTGGACAAAAGTTACATTTTCAACTTTAACAGGAAATGAGTGCAAAAAGTTTACTCCCACATTGATTACATTGGTTCTGTTCACAGATTTTCAGTTATGTAAAGTATTCTTCTCTTTGGTTAGTGTTTTTAGTACACATCAATTGTTCCTCTCGTAAAGTAATTTTTTATGTGACAGTACTGGATGCTGGTATTCATACTTAAACTTTGCAGTAATTAAATTTACTGAAAGAGGGCATAACTCAATAGTTTTTCAGTTGAATGTAGAGTTTATTACATGCATTAGGTTTGTGAGTACAGTATGTTGCAAGTAATATTTCTTAATATTTTGCAAGAAATTTATAATTTCACAGCAGATATTCTCTTGTATTGAAATTATTTCATTTGTAATGACACATTGTTATTTAATCAGTAATTTTATGTTCTAGGTGATTTTGGCTTAATGGCTATGTAACTGTCATTTTGGAGATGTTTGTTCTACTTAAATGTACACAACTAACATGTTTACTTCTATGTGCATAACCAATAAATAACCTTATCTGTAACATTACACTTTAGCATCAACTTTGCTTCTTTTCTTGGTGTGGCTGGGCAGTGGTGCAGTGAGATTGCATGCACACACTAACTGCTTTGAAAGTTAGAATTTTCTTTGTGAGAGTACAAATGATTGTTAAATTTTGGCACAACATTGTAATAGTTTCGTGGCAGTTGTCAGTAGCTTTGTTAAGTTTTAGGAAGTCTGCAGAAGATGAGTGTTGTCCGTAATAGTTTTGAGGTAGAAGGTAGTGACGCTGCTATTTGGCATTTTAGTGTTGGCAAAGTATCTATATTTTAGTTTGAAAGTAGACCCACCAGTGGTCCACATCAGTGACGGGCCTTACGAGGGCAGCCATTCACCTTGCAAATCCTTGGCCATCTCAGAGAACAGCTTCGCTAGTGTTGGCAGCGGTGATGCGGCAGAGCCCAACCAGATTTGTCATGATGATATCGAGAGGAAGCAGGTCGACACAGGCAAGTTTAAGCACTTGAGTTAGTTTTATTTACAATTCAAAGGAAATATACGTGTGACTTGAATGCCAGTAGACAATTTCCTTGTGACTCGTAATGTAGTTTTGCTGATGTAGATATACAATGGACATTGTCTTGAAATACAGATACATAAATAAGAATGTGTTTGAAGGCAGCTAACCTGCAGTACATCCGTGCCAAATAAATAGAGGTTCCACTGTACCAAGATGTTTGAGCTTGTGTCAGTGTTGTGTTGGAAATTTAAAATAAAAAATAAAATATTCATTGCTGAATTTTATAAAAGCCACTAGATTAAACAAGTTGATCATTTGTAAACCAATGGAGTGTTAATATAAAATGAGTGTAAATGTAATGCTTGTATGTACGTTTGGTTAAAGCAAATTGAGTGGCTATTAAATTTATGATTTTGAACCATGTTGCTTATCTTTTAGAAAATTGTATTAAACATGGTGTCGTAATCATTAATATTGTGTGATCCACATACTCTTCAACCACATACAGCCGTGCATTGAAGTTTGATTGTATTTTGTTTATTGGGAAAGAAAATGTGTGAGAAAAATTGCTATACAAATTATTTTGTGGTGTGCATAAAATGAATTTCAGAGTTGTGTAAATGTGAGGTTGCAGAGAACACATTGTTTTAGAATTTACAAACTATAAGAATGAATATTTTAAAAACTCAGGGTTTTTGGTTATATCGATTTTTGTTAGCCTGAAAATTTGAGGTGGTTGTATGGAGGACAAATTAGTTCATTTTGGGGCTATCACTTAACTCTGGTACTGATGGTACTAATATTTGTAAAAAGTTGGTTACAATAAAGTATGTTTGTTTACAATAGACATTATTGAATGCAGGATGACACAGGTGTATATTCTCCATTATTTTTATGGAATTTAAGTGTGCAACTTATTGGCAGTCACTTATATAGTAGAGAAAAACATGTGATACCACTTTGTGCAATATAAATGTACAGTTTTTTCATCAAAAAATTACCACATATTTGTACTAATTTAGCATGAAATGGCAACAAAAAAGACTATTGTTGTAACGTTCTGTGTTAGGTCATTTTCAAGCAATCAACTCACAAATTTGAAGAAGGGTGTGAACGTTTCCTGTCAATTCAGCAACACATTTGGTACTGCCAACTGAAATACTTCATACACATCCTATGTCGATCTTTGCACTTGTTTGGTGATAAAGGATTGGGTTTCCTGTATGTTGCTTGCCTTGACACTGAGTTTATATTTGCTTCACTCTGGTTGCATTTATTTTGAAATGAGGACCAATTTTCCAGTACGTAGTTTAATCCACAATCTCTATATTTCTATCACATTCTCTTTTTTGATAAGCAAATTAGTTTCATATGTTGTTTTGAACATCATACCTTACCTGCTGTTCTTCTGTTAGCTGTTTCAAAGGTAACTGTAGCAATTGTACTGCGTTTTGGGGTAACAATTTATGCAATAGTTAAATTTTTAAATGTTCACGTTTTAATGTGTACATTTCAAAATTATAGTAAGTTAGTAAAGTGTTACTAATGTTAAGAGTAGTGATCAGATAATTAAATGTATGGTTCATTTTCAGTTTATTGAGGTTAGATAGAGAGTTCATTGGTTTTAATTTGTTCAGGCATGCAACATCACAAGTAAGTTACTCTAGTTTTATTCGCGAAGTCGCCTCCTCCAGAGTGCAGCACTGCATATCACAAAATGCAGGGCAAAGACGGCATCAACAAAGCTACTTGACTATTCGTTTGCTGTAATTGTATTTAAGATTTTTGTTTTTGTGCGAACTGGGTGAAATGAAAGCATGTTTCAGCCACCAAAAGAAATGTGTGAAAGTATTGATTGTGTAATAAATTTTTCCTGCCTGTTTATTTAAGTTTTGGCAGTTCAAAATATTAAATGATCTGGGATTGTGTTTTTGAATGCAAATGCCATGTTTGGGTATCATGTGTTCGCCTGCCTTTTCCCCTGATGTTATAAGTAGCATGCAACACTCATTACTGAATCTACTATATAAATACGTTGACAATCACTACCAAATTTATAATTCAACTTGTGAAACAGCAAAATGAGGGATGTCTGCAAAATTAAAATATTTCAAGTAATAGCTTTATCCAAACTGCAGTAAAATTAGAGCAGTTTAAAATTTTAATAACTGATAGCGCTATTACTATTAAATATTTAAAACACATACTGTATAATGAAAGTACAACAAATTTTTGGTTAGTGATACTAGATTCGTTTCGTACGTCTATAGTATATATATATATACATATATATACATATACATATACATATACATATAATTTATATTTATGAAAAAGTCGTTACTGGTATCTAAATTAAATTCAAATAAATTAATTAAAATGGTCTGTAATGACAGTTGCAAACTGGACACTATAATGTGTTAAGACTTGACTTTAGTATCAATATTTGTTGTGTTGGATATTTTTTGTTAGCGACAGTCTGCGTACAATGGATGCATACAATATTTGTAGCGAAGACTTATTAAATTAAATGTTTTTAAATAATGTACGTCAGTTTGCTGTAATAGTTAAGTTTCATTCTATTTGTAACACACACACACAAACACACACACACACAAACACACACACACACATATATATATCTTTCAAGTTGAAGTAACTGATCAAGAAGCAACTGCAACTGTCCTTTGAAAAATAATACTTTGAAAGCTTTTTATCCTGAACTAACTCTGCAACAAGGCAAGTTCAGACTATTTTTAAAATTTGCAAATTTGGAACATTTCAAGTTACTGGTTTTCTCTGCGATAAAACTCTAAAATACCGTACATCTGAACTTTTACATTGCCGTAAACAGCAAAACATTTGTTGATGCCTTCTTTATTAGTTCATAAACTCGCCACCAGATGTCATCCACTTTGCGTGACAGCGCAAACACTCAATCAAACATTGTTGCAGAATGTGTTAATATAAATATATTTAAATGCCTCTAGTGTGACCATGACCTGGTCGTTTAAGGAAAATATGTGCTGCTCTCGACCTCCATCACTCGCCAGTCTTAATTTGTATGACCACACTTGTCAGTGAAATACTTTTATTACTTCAGTTATGTTTGAAGTGCTGTATGTAATTATGTATGCATTTATTGAAAGTTATTACTTTGGTTACTAAAGTACTGTAGTATGTTTTTATATTCATATTGAGGGGAAAAGTAGAGTAAAATACTACTATAAAACCACTTTGTTTTAAAAGGATCTCAATATTTTTTTGCAAACTACATACATTAGAACCCTGGTTTTATGGTGCCGAATATTGACCTTGTAAAATTGATGAGTCTAATGAGTACTCGTAAAATGGGTGTTAGGGCTCAGTGCTTGAGAATGGTCTCGTAAAATCAGGGTTCTACTTGTGTTTACAACAAAATTACAATGGTAGAATGCTTCAATGTAACAGGCAAATGTACTTAATAAATTAAAGTACTTGATGTAAAATAAAAGGAATGCAACATTTGCAAGCTGTATTCCGTTGCAAAAATCTGCAAATTTGATAAGATTTGTAAGTAAATTTTCACCAAGCAAAGTACAACATTTTATCAAATATGTTTTGTTTTATATCATAATTAAGAAAACTTAACTTTGAAACTGTTATTGAAGAAATTCCATACAAATTTGTTATTGATTTTTAGTACATTTTTTTTTTTATGAATCTCTTTCCAAAATCATATTTTTCAGTTCCCCTCGCTTGATATATAATTTCACACTAGAGTTGGCAACAGTGCGAAGAGTTATGAAGTGAAATGACACACAAATTCATTGCATTTCCATGTAAAATTGCCACATCAGAAATTTTTTGTGCTTAGACCAAATAGGAAGTTTTGTATAGGTGTTAAGCCTAGCAAACACTTGTAAACAATGCATATAAGTTACATTTTAATGTTTTTATTAAAGACGTCCTGTACATGTACCATGTTACATTCTTAAAAAAGTGTTATGTTGCTAGCAATTCTAAATTACTAACCTTGTTACTGCAATTTTTCTGCCAGCAGATACAGACACCACAGAGTATGAGAGTGCAGGAGATTCCACTGTACCTCCATCACCTCTTGGAAGTGTAGCTGGAGATTGTTTTTCACAAGACAAGAGTGCTCAGAGTGCTGACAGTAACAGTCCTGGGGGGGTAAAGTCTTCTCCATGCACTCATTTGGAGGAAACAACTTTAAAGACTGGAGATTATACTTCGGATGCAACTGTTATCCCATCTCAATGTAATAATGATTTGAATATTACTCAACTTTGTTCTGCTTTTGAGTGTGTTAGTTTAAGTACTTCTGAAAGTGTTGATTCACCAGTGGTGCCAAGTGTTGAAGAATCCAACATCAGTAGTTTATGTTTAGCTCTTGATGGCGTTCATCTGCTTTCACCAAGCAGCACAGGGAATAACAGTGTTTCAGACTCTAATTGTAATTTAAATCAAAGTTTCAGTGAGTTTCATTCAACTCCTTTGAGTAAAGAGAATCTTCCTGTTTATTCCAGAACTCCCAACTTTGCAGAATATTGTAAAGCAGTTGACAGCAATAGTGAATGTTTAGTCTCGAGTCTTTCGGTTTCAGAAAAACTTACAGAAGATTTATGTCAGTTAGGTTCACTGTCTGATGAATCATTCGTACGTTGTACAAATCCAATAGTTGAAAATTGTGATGCAGAAATTAAACTTACTGTTGATGAAACAGAATTTTTCACTGAATTACCAAATAAAACTTCCACACCTACTGATGAAAGTACTGTACCCACAGCTGAAAAAGAAACAGATGGTGTGAAAGAGTTAAAAAACACATCACTCAAGTCTGTTCCAGTTTCATCTGAAGAGAAAGTATGTGGAGAGCTCGATAAACCATTTGCATATCCACCAGATACTTCAGCTACAACAGTTGACTCTGAATGTTTGAAGAGTAAAACATTTGATAATGTACCAATTAATTCTGTTTCACTCTCTACAGTAGCCAAATCATTGCAGGAAACATTTGAACTTCTGCCAGGAATTTCACAGAGTGATAAAACTAATGTTATACCAGAAACATTAAACCAAACATTTGCAATTTCTTCAGATGTTGAACAAGAAGAAAATTCTCAAGTTCTGTTAGTCAATACAACTTTCAATAATTTGTCTCCAACTTCAAACAATGTTGAGAGTGAAGAACTTTTGAATACAACGTTTGAACTTTTACCACGTGTGTTTATCAACAGTAAATCACAAGTATCACAGTCGTTGAATGAAACATTTGAGCTGTTGCCTGAAGATTCTCCTTTATGCAACGTTGAAGAAGAGCCATTGAACAAAACATTTGAGTTTTTACCTGAAGATATAGACAAATCTGAAGTCTTAGTACATTCACAAAATAAGGCATTTGAGTTAGAAACTGAACAACATTCTGTAATTCTGTGTTCTGAGACTCAAAGTACAGATGATGCTGCAAATTTTAATGGAGAAGAAACTTCATTGAATGGAATCGATTTGAACGGAAACACTCCATTACAAGCTGTACAACGTGTTAAAGGTGAAGAAGTAAAGTTTGGTGGAAAGTTTGTATCATCACCACCAGTTAAATTTGTTAGTTTGTCTTCAGAACGTGAATCGAAATACAAAATAAATGCTGTGACTGTTTCAAATTGTACAGATCAATTACTGGAGCGAGACCTTTCTATTGGTGATGGTGATTATCCTGTAACCTCAGAGCCTAGTAATCTCACAGATTCCTGTCATGGACATAGTGATGAGCAGTCTTTACCAGTGCAAAGAGATGCATGCGACAACTCAAAACTTACTGAACTTTATAAAATTTGTCATGAACAACAGAAAGCTTTGGAACGTGATGATGTGTTTGTGAATGCAGAGTCGTTTTTTGCAAATGAACAAGAGGTTTTAAAATCATCTGAAGCTTCGCTTTGCTCAAGCGTCAGTGAAGCAGATTTGCCTAAAGCAAAATCTAGTTCTTCAGATTTGGGTAGGGAAGTTACTTTTGAACGCATTTCGGTGGAGGCCAAGAGATTGTCTCAGCAGTTTGCAATAGGTGCATCTGAACTAGAAGCTAGTCAATACACAGGTAACATACTAGTGTCTGAAATGGAGAATTCAAATTGTGTGGAAGGTACGAACAAGTCAGCAGTAAGTTGCACTCCAACATTGAACAGGCAGTCTCCACGGTTGGTGCATGGCAGTCGCGGGAGCAGCCCAGCTAAGAGGCCGGTGGCTGTTGATGGCACTCCTAAAATCAAGCAGAAGGGTGTGTCAGACACCCTCAAGGAGCTAGACTACACAGAGGTTGAAGATCCCTTCAAACCCAGATCAAGAATCCAGAATTCTCCACCAAGAGATACTTCATTATTGTGCTCAGAAATTTGTAAGGTGGGTAGTAAGCTGCGGAGTGTTTTACAATGCATGTGCACGTGTCTTGCTTTAGCCTTGCATTTATTGTTTTTTTGAAGAAAACTTGTTTGTTGAAAAGGCTGCTCTTACACAGAATAGGCCCTTTATTTCAATCACTTTTTTCCTCTGGAAATTTTTTAAAAAATATGGTGTAATGGGAGAAGTTACTTCTAATATAAATTTTGGAAGTGTTTTATCACAGGGTGGCCACTCGCTGGGAATTTCTGAAACAGCGGGAAATATGAATGAATTATGATCGCTGGGGAAAATTCTTGAATTCCACATGAATTCCTGCTGATTACCGGAGGGGATAAAATGGACCAGAATGAGACTTTATTTTGGTCTTGCAGTGAGCTGTTTATAGTTAAGCGTTGTTCATACGGGAACCAATATTTCACAAACATATTTAAACTATACCACACTAAAATTACAAAAGAATTGGGCAATTTACTACATGTCTCGTAAAGCATATTTGATTCCAGATCTATTGCTATATGAATCAATAAAATTGAGTTTTGAGATAGTCAAATAAATGATAAAATGGCTGTTCAGGTTAGTTATTGTGTGCTAGTTTTTTGTGGTATTGTGTGCTTCCAGTTTATTAATCATCATAATACTCATTGATAAAATTAATATTGTATCTTTTTAGCATGGCAAAATTAATTAAGAACGAAGAATTTTTTGTTTGCAATTATGTAGTGAATAGAATTATCTAGAATTTTCTCGGGGAATACAACCGTTGGATATTTTTAGCGCTTTACATAAAATGCAAGGAGCGAATGACATAATCCAGCATTATCAGTGGCAAGAATTGCAAAAATAAGTGTAAAATTGTTAAGTATTAACTTCATTTGGAAAGATTCAAAACACGAATAAACACGTTCAGGATGTTTAAGGTATTCAAAGTTATTCTCTATGTTGCATTTTTGTATCTTCAAAATATTAAAACTGGTGCTATTTCTTAAAATATGACGTGAACATTTTTATATCGCAGTTTTAAGTCATTTGCAATCGTGGAAAATATTGATGTGTCAACGTATCCTAATTAATTACAGTCCCTTAGCTTCAAGTATCTTATCTTACTACTGGAATAAATAATACATTGTTCTAGTGACAAAGTAGTTTTATAGTCCAAAATTTGTATCCCTCATTCCATTATTTTTGTGTTATATTGACATACACAAACTATTAAATGTTGTAACAGATGTGTAGTTTTGAAACTATTACATTTTAACCTCTTTAGTTTGTAATAAAATGTCACATTTTGTAATTCAGGCCAGTTACTAATATCCAAGTATTGTTGTCTTATATGTAACTTAAATGTGTGTGTAGGTAAGTATTCGCCGCTCACTCTAAGTTGAGTTTTAGGATAAACAAAGCAAATTATAAACAAACATGTTCGTTGGCTGCCGACCGCTGTGCACTGTGATCTTGCATAAGAAATAGATCTTTGTTATCTGCATGTACATATAAATTAACCCTGGTCTGCTCGCGTGGCCAGACTCCAAAACCAAAACAGTTATTTTTACTTGCCATAATGAGGTTTTGCATGACTAAATTGTTAAATAACGTTTCTTGAGAGTATATAAATATAAAAAAATTAAAACATGTTTACAAACAAGAAATTTTTATATAAATAATAATAATAGAATATGTACACTTTAAGTTTTAATATAACACATAAAACATTCTAAACA
>PNEQ01094409.1:0-17082 GCA_003012365.1 Medauroidea extradentata | reverse complement strand
CCTTGCTGCGCACACTCCACTCTACAGCGTGTCAGCAGGTGGTGTGCGGCGGGGTTGCCTAAGCTGAGTTTTCATTGCGCTCCCCTACGAAGACGGTACATTTCCGCCTACGGGTTTATAGTTAAAAAGTGCTTGTTTTGGCTCGTACTACCTGCCCTCAAGCGTTGTATCATGAATTAATATACACCCTGTATACAAGGTTCCATAATCTACACCAAGAACATTATGCTTTCTCTGATTGTGTAGTTGATAACATTGCTTTATGAGGTGCCATGTGGTGTTGTGTTTGCAAAATATGTTTCAATGTTTCACATTATTAGTTTTTCACTCATGTATACTGACATTGCACTAATATCTACAAGACATTATTTTTTAAGTAGCATTGTCAGAATTAATATTATTTCATTTGCAGAAGGTACCAACTTTATTAATTTCTAAAAAATAAAAACAAAAGTGTATCAATGTGAATGTTTCATATTATTCTGCATACACTTGCCTTTAAACGTATCCGTTATTGGTAGCTTGTTTCATTCCCAGATCCACTATAAGAAGAGTTTCTTGTTGTTTCCCATCAATATACTCACTTGGGCTTGGTGTTTTTGCAAATTCCTGATTCAAATAAACTAGCGTGACTAGGAGGGAAAATATTAATATTATTGAAATGAAATGAGAGGGTTTTACGACCGTTTAACAAAGAGATCCTAAGAGCCTATGAGGGTGAAATAAAGTGAAGGGACAGCACAACATCTATGCCGAGCTAGCAGCTGAGGCTCGAATCGAGGACCTCTCGCACCGTAGACCGGCAGCTAACTACACTACGGAGGCCACTAAATAATAATATTGTAAACAAACAACAGAGCTAAAAGGAAAACGATTTCAGCACGCTGATGAGTTTATATCCATCACGACATCCATAAACCAACCATACAACAGCGCGCCAATTAAGGCTTTCATTTAGCTCATGTAGCTACCATTTTGCGAAAAAGAGGCCACTGCAAGGTATGAAACGCCCCACCGCTGTTGCAGTATTGCAGAATCTAAAAACGACATTCCGCATGAGTCGATGGCCAATCGCTGATCACTCTCACAGCAACGTGCTATTGTTCAAAGTCATGTAGCATGAATCACGTGTATAATAAATTGTAAGTTGCTAAGAGCGTAGGATATCACAGTTTTCCGCAATGGTTCGAGATAGGATTTTCCGATACTGGAAGAGAAGATATTTGGTGACACCGATTAGACTCATGTCCTACCACAAGACTAGTCCCTATAAAACTATTTGTGAAGGAGTGAAGAAGCCACTCTTCCACAGTACCACTGATATATTGATTAACCGTGAGACGCTTGCACTTCGGGGCATTCTTCAACAAACCAACACTTAGATCTTCTACCTGCCCGATAGAGGCTCAGAAGCAATCAAATGCCGCACCGCCACAACGTGCCAAGCTCTGAACTAGAGTGCACGATTACCACATATACATTTATACTAATGCACTTTAAGGCAATGCTCTCTTGTTTATACTGTTTATGCGATTATTATTTTTTAGCTTAAACGAGAGCAGATATCAAAAATCTGTTTGGCAGTTTTGTTTAAAATTGCTTTTGCCGCGATAGGTTTTTTTTTTCAGAACAAGAAATTATACGGTTTCGGATAAACAAACCATAATTTCGTTAGTTACAGAATTAGTTAAGACCATAGTATTTACTGCCATGAAAAAATCTTACAACGTAGAGAAGACGAATTTTAACAAAACTGCTGACAAAAATATTTTTATTTCTATCTTTGTTTATGCGTAAAATATTAATATCGCTAAAAACAATAGAAACCAGAGAGCATGGCCTTAAGGGGCGACCATATAGTTTTATTGGCGGAAAGACTATGGCAAAGCTCAATGCATGTTTCAGTCTCAGTTCCACATTCAACCGGTTAGCAGACTTTGAAGTACGGCAGCCGGAAAAGGCCGTTTGTAGCTATAATGAAAGGCTTAGAAACAGTGCTTTTAATGAGCTTGGAATCTTAACAATGACTTTTCGCCCTTGCCCGAAGTGTTTCTTTTCGTACATCGGCAAAATGGGCATACGTGGATTAGTTTCGTGCAAAAGACGTAATTACGAACACACTGCAACGCAGTTTATGCGCGTGGTAGGCGGCACATTTGAGGGAAGGGGGTGTTAAATGCCAAATTATGTTTATCATTTTCCTTCAATAACTTCCGTTTTAAAATGTGTTTGGTAAATGTGACAATGTTGAGGCGTAGAAGACATTTGTGTCGAATTTTGAAGAACATAATAGTGATACATGTTCACCTTATTTTGGGGAATTATAATCATTCTTGAAAGTTAACCTAATATTCCCTTTCAACGATTCTGCATGACAAATTAATGAAGAATTCCATTATTATTTATGTCAAGCAATTCATCAAGAATTTATCCTAGGTCTTGTTGAACAGAAAATTATGGTAATACAATTTGAATAAATGTAATTGCTCGAAAACTGAAAAGTACAAGTAATTGTCTGTCATTCCTCCTTAATATGAGTGATTCGTCAGGCCTTAGTAAAAAAAACTACGATGTGTTTCTTTGCTGGCATGTGTGTTGGAATGGGAGTTGCGTTTAAGTGTCTGGGAATGTGCTGGCTCTAAAGTCAAGACTTGTTCACTCGTAATTTGTCTTGTAGCATCTACGCTTCTCGTCAGCGCTTTACAGGAATGTGACTTTAAACGGTGACCCAATATATGTGTACAGTCTGGTAATAGTAAAGATTAAAGAATGATTAGTATTTAAAAAGCTCTGAAGTATCGCTACAAGAATGTCAAAAGCAAAAATACTGACACTCATATCGCCCACTTTAGACATTTGAGTCACCCCGAAAGAACGAAAATGAAAAATGGAGAATGATCAGACGTATGACCACCTAGCTTAAGGACACGTCACTCGGTGAATTCGTAAATATAATGAACGGTTGTTATAATAAATTGTTAGTATCAGTTAAACAACTTTATTATTTCAACCGTCTCCGCTACTTCTGCACGTTTTGTTGTTTTGAAAACACAAAGATCTGCAGTCTTACCACCTCTTGGCATAAATAACTAACAGTATTGACAACTCTTGCGGTATTACTATAATATTGTACGAAATCATAGACTGTGTGAATTGAAGGCTTTGGTAGAAGAAGGAGGTATGTCACATTTGTAAACTTCTGAGAAAAAGAGCAATTGAAGTTTATTTAACTAATTATTCTTGATTATTTTCATGCGTTGTTACGAGCATAGTACAAGTATTGAAACTACAAACACGTCCTTGGAACTTTTCCTTCTTAAATAACATTTAATGCTTGTATATAAGAAGTTTAGAAATATGGCATGCCCTCTTCTTCCACCAGCGCCTTCAATCGACAGTGGTAAAGTCCAAATTTACTGTGACAACAAAAGTTTCATGTATATTTTCCACCAAGAATTGCACTTGAATATTGGAACATAAATTGAGGTGATAGTTTCCATACGCTCTCACGTAGATTGTTATTACGTTATTTAAAAATAAAACTTTCCTAAAGAAGGCATTTTCCTGCATGGCCACACAGCTACAGCTGAAAAGTTTCCTACACTTCGGAAGTTATAACGATCTTATCAGCAGTATTGCTCTGGAAGAGTCTTCTCATCTGTGCGTAGTTTGGCCTTGTTAGCCGTCTAGACGACAAGATGGCTAGAAGCGACAGACTTCCTCGCATCTCTGTCGTCGTTAAACTCGCACGATAAGAACAACTTATTTTGAAGAAACAAATTTAGTTTTCCACATCTGTAACGAATTGTTTGTATGAGATCGACGAAATATGTTTGCAAGGAAACATAATCTGGTTTGCTGTTCTTTTTAGATGTGTTGCCCCAATAGCAACATTCGGCTGAAAAAAAAACTGAATATTTTTGTGACGTATTTTAGGTTGTGTTAAAATTAATGTAAAACAAACGGCCAAATTTTGAAACCAGGTACTTTCCTTCTAAAACTGGTTCTCCATACCTTGATATTACAGAGAACATTGCTTCCAAGCAGTTATAAAGCATATCGTATGCAGGAGCAAGTGTTACTTAGCGATGACTATACAGGATGTTCAGAAACAAGTCCATAATTAGCATACCATGCGAATCCTGAGCTAAACTGGAGACGAACGTGTTACTGGTAAAATGTTGTACTATAACATGTTATATACACAATGCGGCAACTCAGCGCGGAGAAAGTTCCCTTTGCGCCCCACGTCCAGGTACTATTTCATAGCCTGTTCACCATAAAGTGAGCACTATTTAAATGTTTCATTATGTCATTTTACATTCATCTTTTAACATGAAAACATCCATGTAACTAAAAACCAGTGTAAATGGTTCACCCGTCTAAAAAATGTACGTATTTGGCACCGTTTAAATGGAGTTTTTGGTTATTGTAAATTCTGCGTAGTCATGAGTTCAAAGTGAACAGCCTATTCGTATGTTACGTCGCGTAAACGTAAAATCAAGTTTGTACTGCTCAAGATTTGAACACGCGCCCATAATAGGTTGGTCATAACGGTGGCAGTAGGGTATCTGTGGAGCGCACGTGGTGAATAACACCGTGCAGTGTTGTCACATTTTGCACATAAAACGTCATCGTTCAACATAGTGACGGTAATATGTTCGTCTCCAATTGTTATGTGATAATTATGCGGTCGTTTCTGGACAATCTATAGAGTAACACTGATTTGTTTGAGGAAGCATATAACTGGTACGGGTAAGTACACTCGCATGTGCATACTATTATGCTTTTATATAGAATAGCGTACAAGTCGAAAGAGAAGAGGGCTATTACCTTGTTAGCTGTTAAGGGTGCTGACGCGTTAATTAAATGCGTACTGGCAGTGTTAAATATTACTAAACCGTTGGCCAGGTTTCCCTCGTCAAGAAACTGTAATTCTGCTTGTCGATGCCTAGCTGTCTTATTATCGTACCAGGGGTCTTCACAAAACAATATCTCCAAAAATACACTAAATCCGATTGGTGTGATCGGTATGTACGTAAATACCATATGATCAATGTTTATAGTCGGATAGGATATCGCTTGCCTTGAAACACTTTCACTCAAGCCACTTCTTCAAAGTCAAAGTTTGTATGTTTTTCGAGTATAAAATCGATTACATACACAGAATTATAAACATTTAAGTTTTAGAATTCCAGTTTATGTTCTGCATAATTTTTTTATATGAATTGGTTATTAACGTATAAAACTTTATTTAAAGATACTCGCCCTTCTATTACCCGACTATTCATGCAAGTGTAACATAACTCTCGAGTTTTAAACACAGACACACACATGCAATATTTTTTTGTTCCAGTATCACACAAAAAAAAAAGGAAAGGGGAGATATAGGTTAACCTGTCAAAATAATAACTGAAATAATTTAAATACAAAGTTATAATTTTTCCAGATGTTATCTGTAAAATTGTTTGGCTATAAATCAGATTGATTTATTCTAATTGCCGTACAAATTAATTAAATTATTTAAGCACAACTGCCATGTAATAAATTATTAAACTCGTTCGTGATATTTTCATCCGTATTTCACAGCCCTCCACCATATATATATACCTATCGTACGCTTTAATCCAGCTTCAATTACCTCTTTTAAGGCAGGGAATATGTCCATTACGTTATCTGGTAGGAAATGGGGGTAAGAGAACGTGTTTTACAGACATTAAGGTAGCCGCATGGGTGGACGGATTTTAGGTTTTCGTGGTCTATGTACGAATGGCAGCATTCGCATTACGGTTCACCCTAACCTCAAGATGCGTGACATTAAACTGACGTGCAGTCTTCTCGCCTATTACTCACCTATATGAGATACTCAGTGGTTACCTGACACTTTGATGACGTCATTAAATATAAATATGTATTGCACGACTGTACTTTTAAAAAGAGTCTCCACCAATATGTTCGTACCTAAAAACGACAGCAATAACAATCATTGCCGCCATTTTAGACAGAAAGAAAATTAGCTTTACAAATTAATTAAGGACCTTACGCACGTGTTACATTATTTGGATGCAATTCTAACGCAGTCATCGTCCACGGTTTTTTAATTTACTTGCATCGGCTGAACCTGATCTGTTCTGTGGCTTGAGCCATCTTAAGGGCTTCGCCTAGCAACGTTTAAAGGGAGGTTCATTGTTAAAATTACCTATTAATAGGCTTATGTCGGTTTGAAAATTAATTGCTTCAAAACATATAATGTGTGATATTTCTGGGTAGATACTGCCGCGTAAAAATATAAAAATTTCGGTAAAACATTATATATTCAGTGTAGGTTCAAATTATATAATTTACAAAAATACGTGCGAGTATTTTTTATAATATTTATACCGGGATATTTGCTAAGCAATTTTCGCACAAAACAATTTCTTATAAATAGCTTTAAAATTGGCCATGTGAATTAGTTTACATCGGGCCCTCACATAACTTTGTGGTTGCAAGCTACATAGGTAGTGTCCTTAAGGTGACTGCCTGTCCACTAGCAGTGCCCAAGCAACCGAACAGCGACATATTCGTACAAACACGTGACTAAAAATACACAACCCATTGTTTTGTAACGAAAACGTCTTATTTGGTGTTTCTGAGGCCGCAGTTGGCGAAATGGATAGAACACTCCCACCCCACCAAGGCTATCCGGGTTCGATTCCCGGCGGGGTCAGTCCCCGATTTTCGCACGTGGGAATCGTGCCGAACGATGTCGCTAGTCGGGTTGCTTTCTCGGGGATCACATGCCCCCCCCCCCACCCGGCGCTGATCCATACTCACATCATGTCACCCCTCACCCGCGCTTAAGACCTCGATGATAAGTGCTAACCCAAATAATTTTCCTTCACTTCCAATATGGCCTATTACTGCCCAAAAATAAAACAAAAAGTACAGTATATTATGTTATAACATAATACTAAAACTGTGCTATTTATTTTCAATGTTCATAACTAAATTCATTAATACGCGTTACATGAAAAATAACACAAACACTAAATTTCAGTGTTTAATGTCTTAAACATTTCAGTCGTTTTGTGGATTTAACTTCATCAATGCCTAATCCCACAACAGTATTTAAACTTTTTGAAAGCAAAATGTCGTATGGTAATAAAAATAATTAAAAATTAATTATAATAACAAAAATAATACAGAAACCAGTAAACTAACGTAAAACCAAATGTATACAAACAAAAAATACACGAAAATATACGAAAGACCACCGTAAACTGAAAAACAAAATTTGTCAAGACTTTTTTGTGAACGTAGTAAAAGAATTGTGCCCAAAATTAAGTAGTTTTGTTTTCCTAATATTTTTTCGTTGGAATCAGTATTGCCATAATCGTTAGGTCATGGTGGAGACAGTACAGTAATTGTTTATGGCACCTGGCGGAAGTTGTTTCATCCCCCTCCCCCCCCCCTTCCTCGTGGTGGAGCATTTCTATGTATGTTGTTGCAATTTCAAACAGAAATCAGGACAATACGCAGAGATGCGAGGAAATATTTCGCTTTCTTACACTTTTAATCTTGATATACTACGAGTACTTCCGTATCCAGGCTTTGAACGGATTGCAATCAGCCCTAACTCAGACTTCAATTTAAATTTAATCAGTTGGTTTAGGTCACTGACAGTTGATTTTTTCTGCCTCAGAACATGCTTGCCACTATCCAATAATTAGTTTGTATGACAAACACAAAAAAAAATTAAATAAAGTATTCCGCGTATGAAAGGCAGAAATACCAACATACGATGGGTTTTGTTTATTTCACTCCTTAGCATCCATCCAACGTTGTTAAAATTATTGGATGTTACTACACACATACACACACACCAACACACACATAGCAGTGCAACGAAGATATCGTTGACGACACTGTGTTACACTTCGCCATATATCATGGCAAACCACATTTTGTATGTAACAGATTTCTACTTCCCATTTACTGTTAAATTCAGCTTGTATTTATATTGCCTGCCTACATTTATTTTCACAGACAAGCCATTTGGGTGTTTTCATGGAGCTAATGTCTAATTGGATGACGAAATCTGGGACATAAAGTCAGCAGATTCTTCCATATAATAATTTCATTTTGAGATTTTAATTCAGAATCATACAACTTGCAATGGCGCAAAAGACAACAATAACACATTTGCATCAGAATAAGAATTTTTGTTGAATCTTAGCTTATACTCTGTAGATTCCCTCACATCCTATTTACAAACTTATCCTAAAGCACGCATACCTCCAGGATAAACAATATTGTATAAATTCTACTTGGGTTAGTAATCTACGTTGATAGGTGTGATCTAACAACATTTGTAACTAAACTTCTGCGCTTATATCAGTAACTGTGATGCTATTTCTCGGTGGACATAATTTGTTTTGCTTCCCTTAATGCTTCATAATTGGGATACGATTTTCAGTTGTACTTTTGTGCTATTGATCATATTACACTATATTGATGTCTACTCAATTCAGCTTCATTCATTATTGACAATGCATCATCTACGTATGTTTACTTCTCGTCATGCATAACGAAACACTTTCGATATTTCGTAGCTCTTGTTGGGATAGTTTTGGTTAAGTTCGCAGCATATATTTTACCGAACGAAAACGAAGTCTAATGAGATTGGCGTAAGATAACATCGGTGTATGCATTTTCACCTAGTTTCTCTCTTTTCTTCGGATTTTTTTTTTGTTTGTTCTCTACTAGAACAAAATTGAACAGAAATGCTTCCGTGTATCACTTTCGACTTTCCACTAGTAGTACTTACCGGAATACAAATGTTCTCAATGAGCCATGCCTGTTTTTTCTCCAGAAAATCGTCTAGACGAAACTTTACATTTAGTATCCAACTTAGAAACAATAATTAATAAAGCAAGTCTTGCACTTGTTTGTATTGCTAAAGAGCAACCCCCTTGTTCGGACAATGTTTTCTGTAGGTGTTCAAGGCTCAAAGGGTAGCACATACAGCAGCTAGTTATTAGAAGTATTTTTACCAAAACAATAACCTAAGTTAATGATATGGCATGCTCAACTAAAAACATCGGTGAAACACGGTATGGTTAAATTTTCATCTAGGGTACAAAGTCGTTTTTGAAGATGTAGATACTAATTATTAAATTTTGATTCATAACAATTTTATTTAATGCACAGTTACATCCGGCATACCTTAAAGAACTGCATCAATTTTTTTCAGAACTCAAAATGTCTACTATTACAGCTGCGATGTTCACTTTAGTGCGGTGTACAGCTAGCAAACATAGCGAGGTCCACCTAACGTACACGACACTCAAATTTCAACTGCCGAAGAACCTCAAGCTATGGCAATTTACCATTGGGAAATCCTGTTTCCCAGGAAGAGGTCATTTAATATTACTACATCATTGCCAGTTTGGCCTATATTTTAAGATCGCAACTTGAACTTTAGCCACTTTTTTGGCAATCCTCCCACTGTGCGGCGTGCAGAACTTCGGACAATAGAAGAATACTCGAAAACATTTCATCGTGCATTCAACGCGCATGTTTTTGCAGCACAATACAGAAATAAAATAACGCTATACGTGTGTATTACCAAAGAAGTTATTTCACTAATCCTTTACGATTATTTTCTCATGACAGGCAAGGACACAAATGATTTATTTATCGTCCCTTTTCAAATATAAATCTCCTGATCAATACATTACAGAAACATAAAACCAATAATAAGGACAGAACAGTGCCAATCAGTGGTATAGGGAGATAAGTGGCTGCCCCCATAGGTAAGTCCTAAGGGGGAATGTGTCTCTTACCCCTTTTTTTTTCTTAGTTAGTCAAATTTTTCCTACATTTAACATTTCAGAATGACAGTGGTTTATTTTTAGTAGGGGAAAATGAAGACAATCACAACCAAAGCGTTTTTTTTTTTTTTTTTTAGAAATTTGTTTCCCTCCCCTACCCCCCTTTTTTTTTACTCTTTTTCTACTCACGAAAAAATTGTTACGTACGTCCTTTTGAAAAAAAATATAGGCATGTGCAGCACAACTTAACACTCAATATTACACTGTAAAATAATGGCGGCACCACTGAATGTCGCATAGAGAATCGGTATCGGCCAAGAAGACTACGTGGTATTTCATAATCTTGCACATAGAGGTTGGTGTGAAGCATTATACGAGTGTCAGCATCGCCCTTAGCGCTTTTGCAGTCCTAAGCCTCTGACGCGACAAATACTTTAACCCGAGCATATTCTAACGTGTATGTATACAAGAATGATGTGCATCGTTCATATAATATTTACTTTGCGGAGAAAGGGGATATTCCATTTCGTGATTTTAGTTATTTCAAATATCCACGCCATTTAGTCATAAGTTGCTTGAACATGTTGACCGAAGCTTGACACTGTCTTGCTTCATGTTGACTTCTGTCATTTCCAAGCCTATTTAAAATTAATTTTACTACAGTTTCGTATTTTTTGTCCACGTGCGATTGCAGCGAAACTAGCGGCAAAAAATTTCCCTGCGCCAAACTCTCCCATAAAAAATAACATTTTCTTTCTAACCTGTAGTATAATTAACCTTAGCCAGGGCCTTTGTTAAGGAACCATCCTAGCATTCGCGTGGAGGGATTTCGGGAAACCATGGAAAACCGAACTCAGGATGGCCAGAGACAGGGATTGAACTCAGGTCCTACCAAATACGAGTCCAGTGGCTTACCGTTGCGCCACTTTTTATCTAAATCAATTGTAACGTAGCTTAAAGTTAAAATGTATCTATAAAACATTAAGTAAAAATATCCGCAAAAATTTTGCAAAACTTAAAAAAAAATTTGTGTCCTAGCCAGGGCTCGATCCTGGAACCTTTGCGGATTGACGTATCGTGCAACGCTCTTTCCATTTTTTAAATTTATTTACACGAACATATTACAACACAATTACAAACCCAATGATAATATGTTTTTCACCGAACATAATAAATAATAGAAAAAACACAAACACTGCAGAACTGTTACAGAACTGGTATACCACACACAGATTTAACATCTCCTAAAGGTCGGAAATGGAAACTCCAGTAAAAAGTCTCACAACAAATTGGTAGTACTGACAAATAGGGAGAGACCAGTGCGTCGCAAAACTCTAATCACACAACAATTCATGCAATCTGTACCATTGTCAACAATAACATGTCAGAAATTAAAAGACGTATTGGTATCTGTGAAACTGCGTCTGAAGCGTTCCTCGACGGGCCATGTTCCATCTGTCTTCTCGAAGCACACCGATGAAGTCACGAAGGGTGCAATGCTGAGTATTGTGCATAAGGAAATGAATGGTGTGAAAAATCAGCCAATGGGCTGCACGACGTTTCACCGCAGGAAACAAGTAGAAGTCACAATGCAGGAGACGAGTGTTATCGACATCTTGATCTCGTATTAGGCGGCGCAGGTGAAAGACGCACCACCTCCATATCGGTTCAGCAATGTTGCAAGAGACAATCCTATGGAAAGCGGTGTCCATATTTCCGCAGAAGGGACAACTGGGATCATCACTGATGTGAATGGTGAAACGATGCTTCGCAGTCGGAACAAGGTCATTGTAAAGAACAAAAGCTGCCGAGCGGATAACTGTAGATAATGGCGCATCACCAATAGCCTTCCAAGTGCGTGACCAACGGAGACGGGGATTCTTAGATGCTACTGCTGGCATAATGTCACATCGTATCGAGCGACGATAAAGGGCTTTCGGTGAAACGACGAAGCCCTCCGGCAAAACTTCGACAGTTGTCTTGATATTGTCCGTAGCCGATCTACATGGTTGAAGTAACCGAGCTCCTTAATCCCATGTCGACAGTTGAATAGCTGCATAGAGATCGGCACGAAGCACAGTTTTAATGGCAGTTGCTTGCTATATGGCAGCACACTGGGTGCCATGGTCCATCAAACCCAAGCCTCCAGCTGATACGGAAAGGTAGAGTTGTGGACGGGCCGTTTTAAAAATGAACGAGCGCCACACAATCCTCCCAATATATTTTAATAGTTGAGCATTAATCGGACGAGTAAGAGGGAAAAAATGGGCCAAGTGCCATAATTTGGATAAAACAAACATGTTGATCAACGACGCACGTAGTAGAATATTGATGTCCCACAAGTGAAGGGATAACTGGTGCGCTCGTAATCTTGTAATTGCAGTCTGCCAGTTGTGCGAAACCATACGTGTCGCATCAGTCAGGAAATAAGCGCCAAAAATTTTGACGTTGTCGACAATCGGGAAGGGCCCAGGGTCTAAAATAACGTTATTTGCAGCCGGATATAAGTAGAGAAAACATGATTTACGGACATTTGTTCTCAAGTTGGAAGCACGTTCGAATATGTCCAGGGCATCCAGAGTCTTGCTCCGACTGAATTAAGCAGGTAATATAATCTGCATATGCATTCAATGTAAAGGTGCCATTTGAAAATCGGAGACCCTAAAGTCTGTTGCTCAAAAGACGGCACAATGGTTCGATGGCAATTGTGAAGAGAACCATCGACAACGGGCAGCCCTGTCGCACAGATCCGCGAATGGCAATAGGAAAGCTGAGAAATCCGTTCAGTTGTATACGTGACGTGGCCCCATCGTGGATCATTTGAACCCATTCTACAGCAGCTGGTGGAAAACGGAAATGACGCAATACAGCCAACAAATAGGTATGGTCTTACGCTGGGCCGTGACATATAAATGCACATTGTTCAGGGCCTGCACCCCGTGAATTATCGACTTTCCAGGTACACCACAAGTATTCCCCTGACCAAGAACGTCAGGCAATGACATCATGAGACGTGCAGCGCAGAGACGAGTCAGGATATTAATCTGCACACAGCAAAGAAATCGGGCGAAATTCATCTGGACATCGCGGAGAGGATTTCTTCGGAACTAGGACTATAATGCCTTGTTTATGCGAAGCACACAGCTCATGTCGTGCAATTATGTCACGTACAACAGCGCAAAATTCCACATTAATGATACCCCAAAAGGCCTTATAAAATTCATATGGAATGCCATCCGGTCCAGGTGAACGACGAGCTGGGAGGTTAGCCACAACTCATGAAATTTCTGCATCCTCAAAGTCACGCACAATCGTGTCCAGTCGCAGCTGCTCTACGTGGTTAACACAATGTTGCAACACAGAGTCCACACAAGAAAGATCAATTCGATGCTTAGAATAGAGTTGAGCGAAATTGTCAGTAACAATGTATGTCATACTATATTGGTCGGTACGTAACACTCCGTCGCCATCATGCGAGCCATTGACCAATCACTGCTGTATTTCTTTTTGTTCGGTGACCAGGGCGAAGAGACTGTAACGTTCTTTAGCAGTAACACTCTTATCGCGCAACAAGATATTCCGGCGACGCAGCTGTTCAGTTCCAAGCTTAAGTAACGTCTGTTTCGCTGCATTTAGCTGCGACGTAACATCAGAACCACTATTCGCTCGTTCCTGCAACTCCCTCAGCAGTGTTTCATAATAAGAACGTGTATGGTGTCGTTCCTGAGAATGCTAGTACGAGTGTTTCTTAAACAAACTTCCAACATGTTGCTTTACACAATGCTCCCACCACAAAGCCAAGGACGAATAATCGCTTCCTGTTACACCAAAGCGCCCATTGGGTGCGGAAATCCTGTTGAACTGCTTTGTCACTAAGGTGTAGCGTATTAAGCCGCCAGTACCCACGACCATGTCGTATAATAGATTGAAATTGTTCATATGTAAAGACAACGGCAAAGTGGTCACTGAAATGCACCGGTATGACATCGTACCGGTGTAGCTAACGTGAGAAGGCCTTTGTAACATAAAAGTTGCCCAGTTGCGATTTACTAAGGCTTGTTACGTACGTATAATGCGGAGACGGTACATGTAACGCACAAGCGACATCTATGAGTTGCAACTGCTCAACAAGTTGCAGCAGCGCTGCAATTGTACGATAAGGGCCACCTACATGATCTTCAGGTCGTACGACGCAATTAAAGTCACCACCTACGATGTGTTGACGGTAGTTGGACGGAAAAAACGATACAAAATCAGTAGTGAAGAATGTATTTCTCTCATTCCAAGCTAGTGATCCATATTGAGCGTATATGTTCACGATCGCCACGTCAGCCATTCTTCCATAAATTATCCTCCCAGAGGGGTGGCATTGGATTCCAGATAATTCGAGACCTGTCCGGGTGATAATAGCAGTTCCACGCCCTCTATCGCTAACATTCGTGTAAACGTTCATACGAGAAAAGCCGAGTAAATCGTGGAGAACAACTTCTTGTAAGAAACAAATATTCACTGCTTGTGCTTGCTGGGAGATAAATGTTTCCAGGGCTGAAAAACGTGCACGCGTCGACACACCACAAATATTCAGTGTCATGGCTGTAAGAACTGTAATGTTTGCAGTTATCAAGAAGTGTTAGTGATGTTCCCAAAAACCGAAAAGGCGTGGCCCCTCATTGTGATTTCAGCCTGACATGATTATCAGCGGAAGAAAATACACCATCTGCATACAAAACAAATACGTCATACGTGTTACATTTTGAAACATACGTAAAGGAAGAGAAGTGAGGACAGTATTAAGCGGATATGATAAAATAGAGTCAGCAGTCGTCACACAGTGTATGAATAGTCAGCGAAAGCAGTCTTGTATACAATGACACGCCCGTTTCGTGTAGAGCGACCGGCATGTCCTGTGTGTGTTATGTTTTAGGCCCGTGCTCTTAAGACGAACGTAATTTAGCAATTACAAATTTTGCAAGTTCTAACGACTCTAAACTATCCTGCATTTCTTCAGCATGTGTAGGTGAGACAGCAATTGACTAACGTACAGAATTATCATCCGTCCTACTCGTTGTGTCACGGCCACGCTTGTCACGTGATAATGTTTGTTGTTTCGTAGACGCTGTACTGTCGGAGATACTGTTTCAATTTGACTGTAATTTGCCTGTTCGGTGTCGTCAGACCGTGGGGTAACATCACGTAAAGATGGTTCATGTGTTGAATGACGAATGGTTTCCGCGAAGTCCATTCCCTGATCCTCACCATTCGCCTCACGCCCTTGAGTAGCGGACATGGCTGGCAGAACATCGGCAACCAAAGTCTTCGTGGTGAGCGGAACAAACTGTTCAGTAATTTGTTCCCCTGGTGGCACATGTAGCGGCTGACGTTGTTGTGAGGTGAACAAAGGACTAACGAAATCAGATACAGATGTGTGTAAAGTTCGGATACCGCCAGTGACAGCCTGGCTGAAGGATCCTTTTCCCAATCTGTGTATACTACGAGAATCCTTAGCTTGTAGTGTGGGGCAGGAAATACGTTCATGGCCTTGCTGTAAGCAATAGTTGCAAGTACGTGGCTGACCCGGGTATATAACTAATCCATGTGCTCCATCAATAGTGACATAAGATGGCATATCCTTGTGAATGACCATTCGTGCAACAAGCACACCGGATTTAACTTCATATTTATATTTATTGCCCCAGAATTCATCCGGAAGACTAATGACACGTCCGTACCCTTCTAATACTGTCACCAGTTTGGAATTATCAAGTTCAATAGGTAAATTGATGATCCTTACCGGACGGAGATTATCGATGGCAGCTTCAATGGTGACGTTGATCCGTTCCCCAGCGGTAGTAGTCATGGATGAAGTGCCACTGGTGTCTTAAAGGTTTGTTCACACAGTCGTTGTGAGACCAATTTTAAGAAGACACCGTTTTGACGGCCGTCCACCTGTATGGCTTCCAGCTGATCTTCGCGAATATGTAGTGACGTGTCAAGCCACTCGTGGATTTCTAATGCGGTCGGCCGTTTAGCAAACGTAATTCTCAATGTAATAACGCGCATTGTCGTTGTAGAGTTTAGAAAAGTGACTAGTACACAAACAAAGGCGAACACGCGAGCGGATTTACCCGTACAACACCTCTGTGCTATGTGCACTCGACAAGCTCTGACGCGATACATCACCTCGCTCGGTCAAGAAAACGTAGCACTAACACGTAGTATAAACAGCTAAGCAACAATAATATAAGAAATAAAAATATAATTTATATTAAACTTATTTGCAGGCTACGTTTTACTAAACTGTTGCGGTTTAAAACATTATATATAACAATTAAAACATTTATGTCTGTTCATGTGCCGGAAACATACCAACGCAGCAACTAGTCACTGTAGCTTGAAAAATAAAAGAGAATATTTAAACGAATGCAGAGAGTGCAACCTAAAACGATGTAAAAACTAATCGAACGACTGAAAAACTGCCGCTAGATAGCGAAGGAAACCAGTATGTGGTTCCAAAGCCCTGACGGAATTGAATAAACACGAGAAAATAATACTAACACTTGGACGGCGACTTATAATGAATGTATGACAGGCGTGCGCAGAAGTTAATCTTTGGGAAAGGGGAAGGGGGGTCATAAGTCTAGTATGTCCAGAGCATGGTGGAAATATTAACAGGTGGAACCATGCGCATGTTCCCCCTCCACTTGCTCTGCTACCTCCCCTCCTTCGTGACGTCATGCGAGTTGCAAGGCATATTTACGAAATATTGGCCGATGCTCACATCGAGCGTCCAAAAAACGTTCAAACTAAACTCGTCAGCAATCGAAAACCATCCAGTCAAATTACTTCGAAATTTTTGCACCCCATTTGTGAACTGTTGTGCTAATAATGCTATCTGTTAATTTTCATTATGTGAATTACTTTGTTTCAAAAAAATTGTCTAACAATGTACTGTACATTATTGACTGAAAAATGCAGGGCCAAATATAGTAGGCGAGAAACTTTTTAGTTTTTCGAGATATATAGGTGGTATCAGCGAACGAAAGAAAGAGGAAACTCAAAATGTAATTGTCATGCACCACTCGAAAAGTTTGGAGATACGCTATAATTTTGGCGGCAGGTAGAATACAGAACATATCAGATGCGCGCGTTCGAGATCGACGATCCGACCACAACTTGTCTCTTGATTTACATACACTGCATTTGCTATGTTAATTTCAATTCTTAATATCATATTTGTTATAAAATAACAGACTTTTGGCAAAACACC
>PNEQ01094408.1:0-17081 GCA_003012365.1 Medauroidea extradentata | reverse complement strand
GTCAATTAAAATTATAATTAAAAGAAACCTCGTGTTATTGCTCTCTGGGAATCGGGCATGTTTAACTCCACTGAGGCACAAACTGTGTTCTCAGACAACGACTGTATTTTCTCTTGCTTTTTAAATTAGCCCTCAAATTAACTGTAAGGTAAATAGATAGAGGACTTGTCATAACCTTATAAGGAAAATAACCTTACATCGTTCACAAGTATCTTACGCACATATCTTACCTGTAATCTTAATCTGCCAAAAAAATCCATTTTGTTTTTAAATATCTAAACAAGTGCCATATCTGTATTAGAAATTATGAGTTTCCCTGTTTTACAAAATGATTTTCTACCCGACAATGCGGAAATTATATTTCTAATTACATACATTTTAATTATTTTCATGCTGGAAAATTTTATAACAATTTTTATCACAATATGTGTTATTTTGTAAATGCAATTACATAGTGGTTCATTTATCATCTACACTTTTCACATGTACAAAATTACTCGAAAAAACGCACACATTATAACCGATGCCTTGTTTCCCACAACCATATTCGTTAACCGAAAAAAAAAAGTGATATGATTTGACGACAGGTCTGTATATATGCCATGATAACTGTGCTTACACAACCTTCCAAACGCATTTCGAACACGTGAAGGCAAAATGTGTACAGTTTACACATTTTCGTGGGAATCAATTATATTTTTTAGACAATAGGAGAGATTACTGTTATTTGGTTTCGTCGTCAATTTGTTGACAGAATTATGCCGGAGTGGTATAAAACTGCAGTTCGAATGCACATAATTGAGGGCCGTCCCATATATTACTTTAACATATCCATAGGCTGAATAATATCAGAGTACACAATGAGTAAACGTAACATGATGCCCGCATAGAAAATGTACAGTTTTTACAATGTGACAACAAACGGTATTCGATGTCCTTTAAATGTTTGGTTACGTACATTCTTATGAAACGATTCGTCTTAAAACACTAATATTCAACACATTTCTTTCAAAAAGTCCATTTACAAGATTTCAGTCTTGGGAAAATACTTTGAGCGATAAAATGTCATTTAAAGTAATAATTCAGAAAGTGCTAACAGTACAGAAGCAAAGTATGGACACAAATTCGTTAAACCATAGTCACTCGTAAAGCGAATGATTTGCACATATACCCCAAACTGAATGTGATGATAGATGGTATTATCATAAAGGTTTTAAGTTTGTCGTAGAACCTTCCGGATGTTTGATTTCGGATGATGAAATATCAACAAAATGTGAAAGACAAGTATACTTTGCAAAAATTTAGCTTTTCGGGACCTTTAAGAGTAAAATTACGAGTTTCATTTTATAGAAAATTATTACTTCCAGCCAGGTATACAATCTCCAGTAAAACTGTGTGTCATCTTACAATAGTGAGCTGCAAGAAAACAGCCCTGAGAGATTTTTGAGAGAAAATACATCACAAAAGAATGATAAGTTCTTGCCCTACTAATTCTTCATGCTGACAGAAGCAAAACTAGAAAAGTGTAGAGATGCTGACGTCTATGCCAGTGTAACTGTTAGTTAGGTTTATGAACTTACAGCTTACCCTTTTTATGACACCTGGTGTACCTGGAACCTCATCACAGTCAAATACAATCCTGCCTGTCATATCTTCCTTAGACTGACTTGGTGTGGGGTACAACGTAGCCTTGACTTACTACCACAAGAAATATTCTAGCGTATTTGGAACTGTATTTCATATTGGCCACTACAACAGGCACATCTTTCATGATACACAGTACTAGAAGTTCCCTAAGGTCATGCAGTATAGCTCTAGTGGATTATGAAGGGAACTAGTATTGTAGTCTTGTAGTGGAAGTCGTATTTTTCGAAGAAATACGGCCTATATGGCAGTATACGTGCCCAATTGTTACGGCATCAAGTCCAGCTTAGTAAAATGATCTACTCTTCCTAGTTTGGACATCAGTCCATAAACCTGTGCTATAAGTTACGTATCCTTGGTCAATGTCTCATTTCGCAGTACACTGAGATGAATTTGTTTGTACTAATTTATCAAAATTGTCCATTTCGAGGCCAAGCTCGAATATCGCCGGTATTTCACACGGGACCCTCGCGAAATGTGAAGGATATGGATGATGGAGTCGGAAGGTAATTGGTTGACGAACAAAACACAATCGTAAGAGTGTGTAGTGGATATACGTATAGGACAGAGATCAGCAGTAGACTATCATGTGACACTTCATGAAACGTTATGTTGATCCCCGAACATTTTACTTCATACATATCTATTTTATCTATCTGTATGACATTAACATCGTTCCTCTGAAATAATCACAGCTACACATAATGATATGCAAGACCGCAGTGTTGTCATGTCATTATATATTAAAATTAATAGATGAAAATTCAATTAATCCCAGCGGCCATGTATATGATTTCAACTGGAGTAGTTTAAACAAATTATAGCAGTGAAAAACCATTTGAATCCGTGAATATTCTCAAATTAAATTTCAAAACGTTTACAATTTAAACCGAAGTCAGTAAATATATGTAAACTTGTTTATTTTTAATGTTATAAGTCGTCATTGAAACTGCTGTATCCAAAATTAGTGAACACAACTTGTAATGAGGTTATATTCACTAATTTTTTAATTGTAGTGTGTAAATGACGCTTTTTTAGTTTTAGTAAAAATGGTAAATTTTATCAGGTGTTTATTATTTTTATAGTAAGAATTTTATATCACATTACTTGAGTAAACTGTCACTGTTTCATTAAATACCATTTATGTTTAATAAAATGGAAACATTAGTATAATACGACTTAAATAAATTTCCCAACCACAAGATTCGAGTAGATTGTCATAATTCTGATCCACATAACTCTAATTATCAATCTTGATATCATTAAGTAGTTTTTGTTTCATTTTCTTAAATTTTATTTCCTCTTTCCTCGTTACTTGATTTTATTAAATACTGACAGAGCATTGACAATACATTTGAGAAAGAGTATGAAGCATAAATATGTAGAATGAAAAGAACAGGAGAGTGTAGCTAACGGAAAGTCCCAAACAGAAAACTGGATGAAATGAGCAGTGACGTAACAAAGAGTACACACACTTTAAACGAAATTATCGTCGTTAATGTTGTCACTAAATACTTTTTAACAAAGTCTGAGTTCCTAGAGAATGTTCTGCGAAGCGCTTTTGTAATAGTCATTTCCGGTAAAACAAAGGGATATCTTGGCATAGTACATGCAAACACGAAATAAGTTTGTAATATTTTGTAACCATAGTAACTTTTTATTTTATCATAGCGCTTTCTACCAATAACTTTGTTATAAAATGTATTACAAGAAAACTTAACAAAACTGCGAACATAGTTCCCTAACCTAATGAGTGGAAACAGATTTCATTAAAAAGTTGACGTGGCATACAGCAGTTTTGTTATATATCGATAAAAATTTACTTAGTTTTATACGGTAAAAAGAATATTAAGAATCTGTCAGTAAAAGTGTCTCGGACAACCTTTATTAGAGATTGTATTTGATATGATAAATTCTATGAGAGAAAGTAAACAACGCGTCTAACACAGACCTCATACACAACAGTTGTTGCTCATAAAATTCTATTATTTTAATGGACTATCATCTATAAAAGCATTAGTTAGCTAAGACAAGAACTACAATTTAATTTAGGAGTTTAAATATATTTATCATATATAATATATATTACAAACTTATTTAAATTTTGACCAGAGTGTAGAACGTCGTAATTGTTGATATGGCGCAATATGGACCTGCCAATCAGTTTGATTAACGGATAACATATCATAAAAATAACTACTTCCTGTGTTTCTGCATTTTTTGTTGTGTACCAGATTCAATGTGATATCAATTCAACATTACGGAAATACATGGGCAGCGTTTAGTAAAGCATTTTAAAATATTGCCTTAGAGTCCACAAAAATTTACTTAGCGGTTTTCCATATAAAGCCTATTCCTTTTATACGATTCTCCATTACGACTTTGGTTCCGAAAACAGCTCTAGTAAAACATTTTTGCCATCTTCCGCATTAAAACACACACATAATATTCTTTTTGAGTGCAATTATTCAATATTTATCATTCACACTTGTCGAGTAGTTTTTAAATCTACTTCTATCGGTAGTAAAATTCACAACATTACTCGGTGGTCTAGGCATGTACCTCCTACATGTATCTACTTGTTCTCTTCAGTACTTCACGATATGTTTATATGATTTGGTTCACACTGATTTTATGAAGAGACTCTTATAAACACCAGTAGTTCCACTTTAGCTTAAAATTTAAAAAAAATTAACATTGTTTATGCAAAGTTTAAAATAACGGAAACGTCATAAGAAATAATGGCTTAAATTTGAACAGACTTCAATTGAGTTATGGAATAACTCGGTTTGTTTTCTGCAAACATTACGTCTTCTCCTCATGTTGATATAGAACAGTACAGACTGTTTTTTTTCTTTTACTAGTCTACTATAATGCAATTTACTTGTTTATAATATCTTAGCTATCAAAATAAAAAAAAACACGTGGAAGCATGTGATCCCAATACCTTGTCTATTAAAAATTTATATAGTGAATATGCACACATATTAAAACATCACATAAGCTAGAAAGAGTTAATATCTTTTTCAGCTTATCATAGTGTACGACCGTGTTACTGGAATCGTTTCTGTAGAAAAAAATTGTAAACAAGTTGCGAGTTTTATTTTTCATTCGTTTCTCAGAAATCACGCTGAGGAGTTAGAATATTTTTCGTAATTTATTTTCCTGGAAAGGGTAGTGGTTGGTCGCAGCAAGTAATGTGCTACTTTCTGATATTCCCACTTCCCAACGGTTTCGTCCTGAAGTTTTTAAATTATTTTTCTTGTTATCTCGATAAAAGGTACTCATATTTTTCCCAGCAGTTTTTACTGCTCCAAATTTCAAATGAGAGGTAAATAACGTGGTAAATTTATGTCATGATTTCATGAACATTTAAATTCACTCAATTTCTAATGACAGCCATTAGTCTCTTATAAGATAACAGAGAAACTAATTCCTGCTTATTATTAAACAATACAATTTAACTGGTGTTATTCGGAGTACATAAAAACTATAAAAAAATGTATAATCAATGGTAAACTACCTTGTTTTCTTCAAAACTATAATGCATTTTACGACTCTCATTTCTTTCAGTTTGTCATGCTCAATTTCCTTCTGTGTCTTGAAAATATGTTTCCCGATATAAACATTATGCATTACGGGGTAGACATAAATACATTTGTATGCCATTTATCATTTAAAAACATTTCACATTTGCCTTGAGTACTGGAGGGACTACGACAAACCCAACATTTACAGTAAACGACTCTTGTACCATAACGTTATTGAGATGTATTGAGTAGGACAGAAAATGGTTTATTCTGTAGACATGATTGTTGTTAGCTGTTCCTACGTATATTTGTTTTAAATACTGCTAACATTGTTATACGAAGCTATAAATATTGATTTATACATATATTTTTCTGTGTATATTTGTATGACGTACACATTAATAATTTATGGTATTACATATAAGTCAATATTTTTACAAATGGTATCGTCATATTTATGATAGAACTGAAATATTTCTAATAAATTTCAACGAAGTAAATACGTCAAATGGTTATATTTAATACAGGGTTTATCTTAACAACACCAACGTACCCTAGCAAGATTGTATTGGCGAACGTATACGACGGAAAAGCAATGTTAAACTATTTTTAACTTATTTGTAAGGAAACTATAAGCGCATTAAATTTGATAACTGATCACGTTGATTAAGCCACAGATTTGTGAAAGTGTTTCGTGAAATGCAGGTATACACGTCTGTATATTGACAAGTAATATCGGTAAAATTTCGGTCGCTACAATTTTTGGAGCAGCAAAACGTTTACCAGAAATCTGAGAACGATTTAATGACTTATTCAGCATCTTAATGTACTTACTAGTTTTTTTTTATGACTCTTGGGCATAATGATGAAAAATTACTTTTAAATGTTGATATTTAAAGTAAAGTTGTGAGGTTTGCAAGATAGGCAACAGGTAATGTATGGAAATATGCTGACATAATATTTTACTCACAGATGGCGATAGAAGCATGTCGTACGTAACTCGGCACCTATCAACTGCTGGTCTTTTGTACGAACTTCGCAAAGCAAAATACGTATCGTAAGCTGGTTACCTTATAATGTTGCGACGAAACTTATTTTTTTTTTGTGATAGTGAGGCGATCGTTTACAACTAATCCTCACAAATCTGTAGAAGGTTTCTGTTACAAATTTTCGAGTATATTATACTTGGTGACTTTTTTTCCTGAGGAAGGTAGACAATTTTACAAACATTTTTATGGTGTAATAACTCAGTATTAGGAAACATGTTTCTCCAATTAGCTGCTTAGAAATAATTTTCTAGTAGTTTTCACTACAATTATTTAAAATCAGTTTCCAATATCGCAGCGCCGTTGGTAATCCCTCAAGAGAACGTGGCCGCTCTAGTCCTTTCTTGCTCAGTATTTAAGTAAGGTGCAGTCTGCCGGAGGTTGACGTTGTGTTAGGAAACATCCCCACTGTGACCAACTCGTGCTCACAGGTATAGTAAGTTCGTAGTATAACTAGGGCTAGGAAAATTTCACGAGTCCAATGACCTACATGCTAGAATCCAATGTCCTATGTATACTCAAGCCCCGTCTATTCGTTCATTGTCAGCTGTCTGTATGAGTATCAGGTAATGGACAAGTGGTAGGGCTTCGGTATACACAGGATAATTGATTCTAGCACGTTAGTCGTTGAACTCGTGAAATATTCCTAGCCCCAAGCATAGCATGCAAATCTAGATTTGGTGTTTGTCAAACTAAGGGATTTTGTATGTTCAGCTTAAATTAGGAAATGGTAGGTCAACCAACCAGCTGTTGTGCGTCCTTATACGATGTGAAGGATGGACAGGGGAGACTAACACGTGATAGTGACACGAGGAAGAAGGGGTGGAGTGAAAAAGGGGGAGGGGATAGTGGATGCGTTGTTAGGGCGGGCATTAGACATAGGCAGAACTGTCGGTATATATAGAGAGAGTCATAGCGTTGAGCCTAGACACTGACATAGTACGTGTTGTATGTTGTTCACGGTATGAATGAAGACTTTGATTACAAGAAGTTGTGCCTAGACACACTATAATTGTATAGGACAACTATACCAGTCATACGGTAATTTGATACTTTATGGAAGCCCTGCTTCATGATTGGATCTGTTTGCAGAACAGCCATGTAACTTTCCACCAAACGTCAATTATATCATTGCCATGTGTGAAATGTCATGTAACTGCCACATCACAATGCTATTGTAGGGTATCTGTCAAATGTCAGCAGATATCAAAAATCCCTTTGGCGGTTTTGTTTAAATTTGTTTCTGGCGTGGTAAATATTTTTTTTTCAAAGCAAGAAATTATTCAGTTTAGACTAAAAAGTCAACCAAAATTTTGTTAGTAACGTAATTGGCTGAAACCATAGTATTCAGTGCTTCGAAAAAATCAGCCAAAACGGAGAAGACAATTATAAACAAAACTGCTAAACATATTTTGATGTCTGCCCTCGTTTAGGCGTCAAAAATTAACACGGCTAAAAAGTATAAACAAGAGAGTACGACATTAACACACAATACAAAAAAAATTATAGCTATTTTTACAAGCATGCCAGGACACTATTCAGCCGCACAAAAATTAATGTATTGTTAAATGTCATGTTTTTGAAGGATTATCAATAATTTAAAAAAGTTAAAACATGTATTTTAATAAAATTAACAATGCAATTAAAATGGTAAGAGTGACAAAATGTACAAGATGTGATCAAAACGGTCTTGAACACTTTTTTGCCAATTCCGCACATTCAAGAAACGAAACTTCAAAATGCGTACTACAAAAAGTTGGAGATAAAGAATAAAATTGAGCAAAACATATAAGGTAAACGACCCAGGAGTGAACATGATAAGAAATGTTTTCATTGTTTAATTTTTTAGGTTATTTGTGGCTGTGATTATCGTACATAAACATGAATTTCATCAGTCAGCACGAAACTCTTCTTAAAACATTTAGAAAATTAAAGAAGGAAAAAATTTTACTTTTCTATTTCATTTACCTAAATTTTTAAACAGTGGTCGATAATTCATGTAAAGTGGACACTAAATAATGTGAAAACTAATAGTGGACACTTCTAAGGGTCAATGATAGACACTTTAAACAAAGCTATTTCTTTATTGGCATTGTAGTGTAAAAACAGGCAAAGTAAAGTGAACACAAAACACATGCTGTGTACGACGCGCTTGGCCATTTTTTGTATTTTACATGTCTACTGATATTTCGAAAAACAAAATGAAGTGTTGTCGATGAAATTCCATAGCCATGACTGATTTTTTCCAACTAATGTGCCATAATTGTGTTTATTAATGGATGTACAGTAAAATGAAGTGATATTATACTAAGTACGTTACCAACCTAAATATAGACGTAATAATTAATGTTACGTTGATAATGTTGAGATACACATTATTATACTGTATTATTTTAACGTCCGGAATATTGGTCTAGTACACCCTGCGCTACCTGCTGACGAGAAAAGTAGCAACAACGTACTTTATATTTCGCCTGCCATCACTGGCGTCATTCGATACTTAAACACTTCTATATTTTTATTACTAGTATCCATAGCCTGAATGGATAATTTAACGCAAAAATTTATGACTGGGGATAGTTACAATCGCGGAGCTCTGCTCTCAGTATTTTATTTTATTTTATTTTTTTTTGTGTTTATCTTGA
Source organism: Medauroidea extradentata (assembly GCA_003012365.1). NCBI lineage: Eukaryota > Metazoa > Arthropoda > Insecta > Phasmatodea > Phasmatidae > Medauroidea > Medauroidea extradentata. The sequence goes on along the minus strand of PNEQ01094408.1, from coordinate 8,216 downwards.
CTCAAACGACGTAACTATTTCACAGAAATCAAAACATATTTTTAACTGTGTATTTTTTTTTTTTCACCGGCCAACCAAGTTTTCGAAAATTCGCCGGTGGCGCCATCAGTGATTGAAGCACTGATGTACACCGATTAGGGCGATTATCGAATATCAGGTGGAGAGATTTTTTAATATTTTCTGTTACGAATGTAACATATGACCAAATTCAAGTCCAGTTATACTATTTTATCACGTCAGATGTGTTCATTGTAATTTTATTTTACGAGTATTCTATTTTGCTGAGTTTAATCTGTTTAATTTATTTCATTTTTGTGATGGCTGACATAGGTTAACTACTTTTGTTTAGTGCAATAAAAGTACTAAGAGAAAGGCTTAGTTCAGAAAGTGCAGCTTAAAGTAATTTTTCTATAAATTACCGAGTGCAGATATGCTAGTGCTTTGGAGGTGGCTCGAGGCACGACATTGCTAGTTTTTTAAATAACTCTGAAGGGTAGCGTTTTGATTGGCTGAAGAGACTGATGTTTCCGTTTTGAATGTATTATACGATAAATGGAGGGTTTTTGGACGACGGCTATAGGAGAGAGAGTCACGCGATGTGCGTGCTCTCGTTTTAGGATTTTAATTAGCTACGAGGTATATATTGTGCATCAGGCCGCCTGATTAGGCGAAGACGTGTCGGAACTGCTGTTTGCTGTGAAAGAAGAGGGCCTGACAGTAATAATTTGTGGATATTTAGCAGATTTGCACTACCGCGTCTGAACGTATGGTGCGTATATGGACTTTATTTGCCAGCACCAGTCAGCCTGTGAGCTGATATAGGGAACAGGACGTGGAGAAAACACTCTCCTCGTAGTTCTACGAGAACTTCTAGACGGCGCAGAACTTCGCTCACCGACATGAAGAATAAAGCTAAGTCTCGCCAGCCTATTGTCTCGTAGTTAGAGCCTGACCGTAATTGACGACGCCACCTTCCGATTTTTATGCAGTCTGTAAGCGTGTAACTCTCTGGAAATAATTCGCCCGACGGGCATCTCTGAGTTAAAGAATTCATGTTCAAATCCTAGGTTTAGCCGTGGCACAATTACAAATAATAACTTCATCTTTTCTAAGTGACATACTAAAATTTAGGTGTATTCTGCTACAGTCATCTTGTATTATCAACGTGGTCTACTTAATTTGGTTTATGAAGGATCCAGATGTTTTTATTCTTCAATACTACGAGTCAGCCAAGTATGATTAATTATATTAAAATTTATATTACTTTACGTGAGTCTTACTAATACCACATCTTGTTCAGCCATGTTATGTGTGTCTTTTTCGTCACGAGCATAGTACGATATAAATTATTTTAAAATTTGTTGGGCTGTAGTTTCTTACAGTAGTATTGGAGTATATTTTAGGTGGTTCTGCAGGCAAGTATTTCTAGGTTCACCAGTGAACGCTTCCAGAACTTCTGTTGGTAAGACATTCACTGGTGTTCCCCACATACACATACCGGATCCTACTTTAGATGAGCAGTGCAAATTTAACTTCAAAATTAACCCTGAGACACATAACCGTATTGATTAAATCGCTGAGATGCATCATGTCACTATTGACGTCAGTTAATCCACTTTTACGCCACATAGTTGCATTGCGCGGCCTTACATAGAGAAAGTGGTAGCTGCGTGTGGGGCACGGATAAAAGGGGATAAATCTACTCATGTTATTTAACACTATACCACGATTGAAATCTTAACTGAATAATTTCGTATCATATGTAGTTGTAACCACAGTTTATAATAAAAAATAATAAATCAAATAAATAATTTATTTTTGCAGGAAGTGCATTAAAAAACAAATGCTTAAGCAAAAAAATTATAAGTTTACTTTCTTGGACCTTACATTCTACAATTATGTAAGTTATTAGAATTGTATTTTTTTTTTGCAAGATTGTGTTAAAAGATTCACAGGAGCAAGTTCCGGTTCAATCCGTCAGACTCGCAGGATTTTCTGGTCTGTAAAACCTGTGGATACATCAATTCATCCGTTTGCGAACAAAACAGTCATTTATGAATGTCCGCTGAACATTGGTTGATGCAAAGGTGAATTTCCTAATCCGCATAATTTTCCTCTTGGAAGTGACCGCGATGTAGAAGCGCTGTCCACTGAAATCGACGAGCATACGTACTCAAGAATTGATTTCTTGATTTCGCTATTGCAGCAACGTCACCAAACTCCGAAAATTGCAGAGCAGTGACGAAATATGAGGCTTAAATACTCAGCCCTAATCCGAACGCGGTGAACACGGAGAACATCGCTTCTCTACGAAATTAATCTGTAATGTATGATGTTCGTACTTACGGCTGGTGGCTAACGTACATTCTTATAGATTGTTCATACACATCCACCTACTACGTTACCTCCAAAAACTACAACGTTCATTGTAATACATGCTAATGATAAGTATACATTTTGTAACATTTCCTGAAGATAAACAGATTATGTACAACATAACATTGATTTTCAGTATTTTAGAACATACAGAGAAACTATTTCTTCAGTGACATTGCCAACGTTTCTTCATTTGTCTTACCACAAACGTATTTGTTACTTTTATTTTAAAATAAATATTAACAAGCAATTTTTATGCTCGTAGACGGGTAATAATAAAAAATAACTTGAAAATTAGTTCTCACCGTATTTTTTTATTAAGTTACATTGTTGTACAGTATTAAAGGAACTATCCATAGTGATTATTTTCAACAGTTCTTTCCTATCAACTTACTATACGTCGCCTATAGACTATTTGTGCGAACTAGTGCTTAGGTGGTTTCTTTATAGCTATGTCAATCATGATTGATTTGCACACTAAACAAAATTTCTGCTGTTGGCTGTTTGCTGTGAATGAAAACGAATATGAATAAATTAATTTGATCTTGTACCTGTGACACATTAATACGGACAGTAATTAAAAAAACAACGTGCGTTATTCTTTCGTCCCGCAAAACAATTTTTGAAAAAAGTCTTTACTTTAAAATTGCCTGTTATTATTCGTCGCTCTAAAAGTTACATATCAAGGGAAAATTGGAATGCGTAAATTACATTACAATATTTTAAAAGAACAAAGTGAAAAACCAGTTTCAATACATCAATTTTGAAGTGAAATCTTTCAAACCATATTCATTCTGTGTAAAATTTCTGGAAGATTGCTGCTACATGGAAGAAAATTGCATTTTTTTTTATTTTTGGGCTGTGAATCCAAATTGTAGTTTTTAAAATAATTTTTTACTGTGACAAAATTTTTTATTCTTTCTATTGCTATAATTAATTATTCATTATATGTTCGAACCCTTTTATTTCTAAATGGTTATCTCTAAACTGAGTCAGTTTATAATCAGTTTAATTAATCTTTTATCACTATATTAATCTAAGTGATCTAATGTTAGGTACGCTTTTGTGGGTTATTTTTAACACACGCAGCATGACCAGTAATTGCATTGAATTTTTAAAAGTAATCAATTTAATACCAAGTGTAGGTACAAATCAAAGGAAATAGAGTGAAAGTTGTAAATTTGGTTTCTCAGTTCAGCATTAACAAAATTACTGCCTTCAATGCAGGCATAAGATATTAAGTTCAATTATTTCTTTATAGATTACATAAAATAAGTAATTATATGTAAGTTACAGATCATGTGTGTTTTATTAATTATTACATGTATGAATGTTTGCAGGTATGTACGAAGTACCTATGTATCGATATATACGTACAATACTTTTAAAATATGTCTCAAAGTGCATAATGATTGTTTAATCGCACATATATTAACTACGTAATATATTCCACATTTCAAGAAGTTCATTATAATAGTGTTTTGAATTTCAAACGGATTTTTAAAAACTAGCTTACGCTACAATGTCAACGTTATGCCATATGTATGTAACAATATACGATTTGTTTCTTCCGACCTTTTCTGGTTTTTCTAGGAGGTGGGGGGCAAGTTATTTTTTTTTTTTCGGCGACAGTGACCTTGTTGCATATTTTTTATTAATTAAGCATGTATAAATTAGAAACTTCAATAATAAAACGTCACTTTTATGTGCTTAAGTTAGCATTATTTAAATGATACAATCCAAAAAATAAATTTTACACGCCTAAAATTCTAAATCCAGGGGGGGGGCATTTGCCCCCCCCCCCCCCTGCCCACTCCTAAATGACGCCCCTGTTACAAAGGTCTTCATTCACATAGATAGAAAACCGAAATAAATTAAATTGATTACAAGATTTTAAAAATCTTATTTTTATGTCTTCGCCAAACACGGTTTTGCTTGTATGTTTTATTGATTATTGCATGTCTCACTGTAAAAAAATGAATTTGTGTAGACAGATTTAGCGCAATAACATAAATCAAAATCACTTTCACATTGTTTTGTGATTCACAAACCTGTAAAAGTTGCTGGTGTAAGTAAATATTAATTCACATGACAATATTTACTCCAGCACAATTGAAAATCTGACATGCGAGAGTTATTACAACTCGATATAAATCGAACTATGATTATATTTTTAATTTGCATGTTTTTACATTTTTGTGTAATATGTTTTCGAAGTTTTACCAAAAACAATTGAAAACATGTTATTCGAACTTGTTTATTTATTTTTGTGGATAATTGGATTTATTTTATTTGTAAATCACTGAGTTTTAATCTAACAACATTTGAGACGAATAAATACTCTGTCAAAGAAAGTTATGCCTGTAGATCACTTTTTTCAAAGTGTCACCTACACTTGCTTAAAAAAATAAATATTTTTCTAGTGAAACAAGTTAAACAAGTCAAACAAGTAAATGCGTTATTAAAAATCCTTTTTTAGGGGGTTGTAATAGGCGGGCGTGCGCCATTTATAGGTTTAACAGCAGTGTATAGCAGTGTATATAACAGCGTGCTGCCAGTTTCACTGACCTGATTTAGCGGAGAAATTTCTCGCTAATTAATGGAATCGTGGGAAAGGCTTGCTGGTGTTTGTGGCGCGGTAGGGACACTCACGTGCCGCCGTGAATCACTGCCATTGTGTCGGGCCTGCAATGCGAAGCGAAAAATAATGCGTGGTTTTGTGCAGTGTCGCCTGCCCGAAGAATGGGAAAGAATAAAGGGAACTAATTATTTCACATAACTGAGTGTAATTAATTTGAAACGTGATCAAAGGGAAGCGCACTTGTGTTGTAGATAGCTAGCTGCGTCCGAGTTGGACGGTTCATGGTGGTCGTGTTACCAGAGTGGAAATATTTATCCGCCAACTAGCTATCACACGCATACATAGGCCTGCTATATTGTGATGTCTGTTAAATCATGATTGCCTGTCACTGACGATAATGTTTACAAGCAATTTTAGAGTCATATTCCGAATGTTGCTTTATAACAAGTATCTTAGGATGTATAAATATTAGCTTATTTAATCTCATTGACAAGTTGTGCTTGAGGTAAAATAGCTCACATAAAACACAGTAACGTGGTACACTTTCTCAATATTTGTTTTATTTTCCATGCTATTCAGCTGGAAGAAAACTCTAATGAAATATGGTACAAATGTTCACTGGTTACATTTTTTCAAGTAAATGATTTTTTTACTCAAGGCTGCCACATACAGGAAACGCAATTTTGTAGTGTTTCAAGTCTCCCATTGTGTCTCAAGACACCCCGTTTTAATTGTTATGAAAATATATGAGTTTACGGACGGTGATACGCAACGTGACACAAAACCGGAGGAGGTAAAGGAATCGATCATGACCTTTCTAAGAAAGCTTGTATATAGCTTCCACATTTCAAGCCCTCGGACGCGCTAACTACGTTCGCTCAGGCTGCCACCTTAAACTAACTGGCCAGAAATGCAGTGCCGTAGTGATTGTGCTACTAAGATCACGCTACCCGTACAGAAAAGAAGCATCAAACTTGCCGGTATGAAATAAGGCTACTTAGTAGAATCACTTCTGACAGAAAACTATGAATGCCGCATAATAGGCTCGGTATTGACTTGGTGTAAAGATTTGAGGATACTTCACTAAAAATTGTTTATCCTCTCAGTCAACTGTGGCTGAATGAAATATCGTGGGAATGACTTGCCTCAAGCATATGTGGAGGTTCGGCTGCGTGCTTTATACGTTTGTATACGTATACTAAGAAATAATATGATTACCTTTCAAACACTTGTTACTTAAGATGTGCCTTTGCAGTTTCGTGCCAGTTTAGTGTTGATAGTTATACACAATACGTAAATATATGTTACCGGGCTCAGTAATTGGTTTGGTCAACATCCTGTAGACTGTGCGAAGACACTTTATTGGAGTGACATTAAGGGTGCCGCCTTCTTGAGGCTAAGGAGCGTCGGAGTTGCAAGGACGACCTTGTAGTGCGTATCAAGTGTCGCATTTCCATAACGAGCCAGCCGCTGAACTCGGACTTCAAGCGGTGGCCACGTAATTGCATTGGTGGAATGTCGTGGCAACGTTTAGTGCGCATCCAGTTAGTTCATGTTCAAGTACAGATTCTGAAATGACTTATTTTAGCTGTGTTTGAGGGCTTAGAAATAGTGATTTTAGTGAATAAAGACGTTCCGTACCTGTCCGTGTGTCTATATACATATACGTGTGTAACATGTATGTATTATTTTATATGTGCTTTATTTTATGTTATAAAATTATCTTTTTAGAATTAATTTTGATAAAAATATGTTTCTCTGACCTATTTGAAAGTGGTTTAAAAATCCACATTTGCCGAACCGTATATTATGGTTTCATTTTAAATAATCTTATTTCTGCTATACCTGTGTGACCTCGAAACAACTTCTGAATTATTTTAATTTTTGCTGCTATATACGTGGTGTTTAGTTCACGTATGCGACGAATGGTAACTTGGACAGTCAGTTATAATAATAGGGTTGAATCCATCAGACTCATTTGTTTAAAATAGTTTGCATGTGGATATTTAACTTTCAGCAGTGTCGGGCGCCTGCATAATCTCTTAAGACAACCCGCGTACCAGATGTGTGCAGAGTAGTTTCAGAGCGGTTCCAAGGCGCACGCTCTTAGAATGTTTGGAGGGTTACATTAGTTCTGTGAACAGAGCGTACCTGTCGCTACTCATCTTTAATCAGAAATGAAGCGTTCTCCTCCAAGAGACTTGATCTTGTTGAGAAGCTTGGATATGTAAGGATAAGTGGAGTTGTCGGAAAGGAAGGGGAAGGGTTATATCTGCGTGGCTGTTGATCGAGTCTGGAGAAGATACACGACAGGATAGAGGGAGATGTCGGATAATCTTGTAACCGACTCGTAAGATCTTAACAAGCTTACTAAGGCTGACACAGTCCCTTACAAATAAGTATTCCTGTAGGAGCATGGTGTTTGTACACATCCAATACGATGACGTAATGTAACATCAGGTATTATCATAACTGTAACCAAAAATATCATTAGACAATGACAGTAATCTATATATATAAAAATGAAAGGTGACTGATTGACTGACTGACTGACTGACTGACTGACTGACATATCAAACTGCAGCCCAAACCGCTGAACCTAGAATCGTGAAATTTTTTCTGGGGGTTCCCTTCAGGTCGTAGGCGAGCACTAAGAAGGGAATTTTCGAAATTCGACCTCTAAGGGGGTGAAAAGGGGTGAAATGTGTTTCCGAAGAAACGTCGATATAGCTCGAACCCGACGGCCTATCATCGTGATTTTTACTTTAATAGGAAACTCTTAAAAATGCATATTGGCCAATTTAAGGATTTTTCGAAATTTAACATTTAAGGGGCTGAAAAGACGTTAAATGTGTTTCCAATCAACCATCGATATCTATCGAACCCTTCGGGATAGAGAGTTGATATTCACTTCAAAATATTGCTTACGTAAATACCCAAAAAGTAGTTTTAGGTTTTTTTTAAATTCGACCTCCAGGCAGTAAAAAGGGGCAAAATGTGTTTTTAATGAATCGTCTATATCTTTGAAACACAATTGGCTGTCGTCGTGATTTTAACATTAATTGGTTACTTTTACAAATGTCTATGGCAGGACTCAAAATCGTTTCGAAATTCTTTATTTAAAGGGGTGAAAATACGTGAAATAAGTTTTCGATTATCCTTCCATATCTATCGAATCAATCGAGATATCGAAGTGCTCTTTGCTTTAAATTGGTGCTTTTATAAATATCCCAAGTACCATTTAAAATATATTTTCTGA
>PNEQ01094407.1:0-17080 GCA_003012365.1 Medauroidea extradentata | reverse complement strand
AAATGCTATTTCGTTTAAAAACAGTAATAAATTGTAGATATTAACAAAAATGTGGTATGTTACTATACTGTGACACAACAGTACGAAACGACGAATAGACTTTAAACTTGGGCAATTGTTCGTGAACAACATATACATATTCCTAGCATTTTTATAATTTTATCTCATTTTGACATTCTCACTTTTGGCAGTAAACCGATGATATATCATCTCACTAATCTCAGGTTTGGGGCACCAAATACGTTTCCGCGAAACCTTAACTCTCTGAAACTTTGTAATGTCAATAAAGTTAAAGTGTATATTTTGACAATATATAATTGAGGGCACCGTCACCAATGGTTGTGCACAGGGTAAACAGATGTTTCTCATTCGATTAACCTCTTACCTTAGATGTCTGTAACTACCCTAGAACGTCAAATTGGCAGTTTTATAAATAAGGCTCAGGCGAAGTCGCTGTTAGTGGCAGGGACAAACTTAAGACTGCTTTTCGTGTGGACAGTTATAGCTACTTATCCTGCTGCATAATTAGTTCAACTAGTCGCTTGGACATTCTAACACTTGATGACTGAAGTACCAATCTTGTGTACAAAGAGGTTTTTCAATTAAAGTAAATATTATCAGTTACGAATAATACTCGCGAGCAAAGCCGCGGGGGACTGCTAGTAATAGTATAAATAAAGATGCACTGTACAAACATAAATACAATAAAAAACTTCAGACGAATGAAAAAAATTTATCCCGGCTGTTGTACTTCAAAATGTGCTAACACGGTGTCTTGCTCCAATTATCTAGCTCTTCGCCAAATAACTTCAATACAAATATATTAAGTGGGTCAACGTCATCCTGCGTATGTAAATAGTACATTGAACTCTCTCCACCAGTAAAATTATATGGTCATCCTACCCATATCAAGTATATGCGCTGACTCTCCAGAGTCATGCAGCGAACAAGAATAGGGATTTACATACGAAATTATGTTAGTTGTGCCTCAAGTCATTTTTAGTGAGATCACTTTCGGACACAAGCCACTTTCTGCATTGAGAAGAGGAGAATGTTGCAATAGAAATAAAAATGTAAGGAAAAACTACTAGAAGACGTTTTCGTGTGTTCATTGATAGTGTAAAATGTAAATAAATATTTATTCGTAGTTTTTGGAGTATTAAATAAACTACCTAAAATATAATTTACCAATGTTGGTCTCCCCGAGGTTTAACAAAAAAAAAACTCAGTGGTGGCATATATGTAGGTTCGACAGGTACTGAGCTACATGTAATTAAATGCAAACTGTTAATCGCTATGCTTGCTCTCGCAGGGGCTTTGGGCCGTAAAATACAAAAATAAATAAATATAATGCAATAGTTGAGGGAACAACAGTACAGCGGCTACATAATTTGTTCCCAGCAGAGGCGCGCGGCGCTCCACGCGGCACGACCGCTGCCCTGACTGGTTCTCGCGAGAAAGAAGACGTGGCGCGGCGCGACGGCGTGGTTCAACATCCGCCACGTTGCCAAGTCGTGCAGCTGGCCCCGGCGGCCCGGAGCACTCGCCGTGCAAACAACGCGCCCGGCCAACACTTCTGCCAGGTAAAGGGATATAAAAACTCCAGCTGTACGGAGTAAAACTTGAAGAAGGCAGTCGAGTTGCAAAAACTGGGTGTTTGTTAACAGTATCAATGTTACCGTCAAAAGAGAATACTTTGACTGCAGGGGTAACATTGACCGACTTAAGATATTTGTTTTGCTGCAATTTACTGAAGAAATAAATACGTCTAGGTAAGTATTTAAGCCCTTCAGTTTGATTCATTCACATAAAGTTTGTTATTTCTTCAGCAAATGGCACCGAATTAAATATTTTGAGTCGGTCAATATTACTGCTGCAGTTAACGATTTGACGGTACTGTACAAGTACAGCCACTAGGAACACACTGCGATTGTTTATATGTTGGCTGTATTGATTATTTCAAAGGCTGTGGATAAAAACACTAAGTAAAATTATGACGACATAATAATTACGAGACGTGTAAACGATGATCCGCTAGTATTATTCAATTAAACCTCATATTACGTTAATAATTACATTTCCTTAAATGAAAAATATCCAGTCTGGTGTGTGTTTCGTAAGTTAAAGCTGAATTGCGACTATCGGGTGATTTACAAACGGTCACGTGGGAATACCGACCTTTCTATAATTGGTTAAACTTACAACTGCCGAAGTTAGTAAGCAGCAACTGTTAACTGTATAATTGTATATGTTTCCGTTTAAACTAATTTAATGTAAAAAAAAATATATCAATTCTACTACTTCAGATTTAACGCTTAATTTTTAATTGTTTAGATTCTTTAAATCCCTTGACCGAGGTTTGTAAACTGAAATAGGCTGCTATTGCCAAGTTAATGGCGAGGATTGTATTTTAATTGATAATATTCGAAACTCTGTGGGACAAACAGTCGCCTAGGAACACTGGCTGCCAAATTACGTCCAACACCTGAGATTCATAACCTACGCAACTCGAACCCACTAACTCGGAAAAGCTAAATTGTTTTGGGTTAAGTTGGGTCATTATTACTGCACTCAAAGCTAAAATATGGCTCTGAAGCCGTATCATGACTCCTCTCTCCCCCCCTCCACAGTTGCAACAAAGCAACGAACAAGTTATATCAAAAGTACACTGCAGATTGAAATACCCCGTCCTTGGTTGAGTCTCCAACAATGAAGGTGCAAGAAAAGTGACGTATAAACGACAGCGTTCAATGAATGATTCATCAGCTCGCACGCGCATTGTGATGCATAAACAGCACCCACGGGAAAAAAGCGACAGGGACGCAATAATATTTGCACACGAGTCGACTGATGGACTAGGTAGTGTCACACGTAATGCTGAAACGTTATGTTGTCTTATGTACTGTACATGAGATGCCGCCCGTGATCAGAATTACTAATAAATCTTTACCTCCAGAAAGTTAATACTAGAAACAATCACCAAGTTCTCTACATACATTAAAATATTGAACAACCCACAACGTTCCCTTTAGAAGTTAAGTACCGCAAAAATAGTACAACCTAGTGTTTCGATATGTTTTCAGGTAAATTCACGAGATGTCCCTGATCCTGTTCTTCACATTAACCAGACTAACCAGGCAGGTCTATGTAAATACACGATACACTTTCTGCTGTTGCAACCCTGAAGGGGAAAGGTAGGTTTTCTCAGCCACGTGAACAGGTTATCTCGATCATCCGATAACGCAAACAATTCAGGGGCACAAGTGCAGAGGGCGAGTCAGTAGAAGACGGGGCACGGACGTAAGTGAGATATACCGGCCGACGCCAAGAGTCACGTCCCTGCAGTAGCCAGGCGCATAGTGGAGGGAGGATATGAGGGTAGGCGGCGACTGTGGGTACAGTCCGGGTTCATACTGAATGGACCGGCGCGGCTCAGAGTAGCATGACATGCTAGAGGGAGGCGAGGCGGGGCGGTGTGGGCAGCTGCAGCTCTGCTCGCGGGAGCGGTGCAGTTCAAGGTCGCCGGCCGGCCGCTCACCTCTCGCCGTCTTCCCCTCCCCCTCTACATCGTACAACCTCTCGAGCCGCCTGCCTGCCCCTGGCTGGTGGGAAGAAAGAGAGGTGAAACCGTCCTGCTGCCCAAACAGCTTCTCTGACTGCGCGTGACGTCACAGCTGTCGTGCTTGGCCGGGCCACGAATACCACGCGAAGCTTCTACTCGTGCTAAGTCTGTTCACGTTAACTGTGAAAAAATACACTAGTCTTCGAGGAACATATAAACGGCAGTTGATCGGACAGCGTTCATAGAGGAAGCCTTTAGAGCCCGTGCTGTAGTCCAATAACACGCCAACTAGATCTGCAACTTTACACTGCACTTCAACAACCAATGACTACTACAAATGCTAGTATACAGTTTTCTCCATTACCACAAGGAGATAGCGCAAAAGGACTACAAACTGAATGGTCATTTGCAAAAGGCATCCAAGCCGATAAATAACCAGAAAAGAGCTGCAGACGAACATGTAAAGTGTTGCAACATAGCTTGCGCAAAAAATATTTCGCACGCAAACATATGTCCTTTACTATAGCAACTTCACTCTTATAACTCAGACAGACAGGGGCTCGTGAGAATGCTGTGTGTTCCATTTGCGAGTTTTTGGAAACGCCTCACTCGCACTTCACGGCTTCTGTGCACATTATAGTAATATACTTGGGAATATGCGTAACGCACTTAACATGCTGACCAGAAATGGCCTTATAATAAGCACACAACGCGAATTCTGTGCTTAATTGCGGACGAAGATGGCTGGATGTTGTACTACGACATTTTACGCGCAAAAATGTTGCAACACAACACGAAGAAATTCTCCTCTACACAGCGCTCGACGTCCAGGTATGATGTTATATAAACGTAAAATCACGTAGGACAGCTCGGGATACGAACCTGCGCCCCTTATATGATGGCGATAATAGTAGTAGTGAGATAAGTAAGATATCTGAGTAGAGAAAGAGGGGACTTGTCCGGGCTATGTTGCCACACTGTGCACGTACAAACTCATCACACATTTTGCCACTAACAATAAAGCTCAGGATTCGTGTGGTGTGCTCATTATACGGATGTTTTTGGACATGCTGTACATTTATTTTCCGGGTGTTTTGAAGGGGTCGCGGTTGCAGACCTTGCGCCTCCCAACCAAGGCGATCAGGGTTCGATTCCTGGCGGAGTCGGTCTCCGAATTTTTGCATGTGGGAATCGTGCCGGACGATGTCATTGGTCGGCGGGTCTTCTCGGGGAGTTCCCGTTTTCCCCGCACTTTCATTCCGACGCTGCTCCATACTCACCTCATGTCACCCCTCACCAGAGCTAAAGACCTAGATGTTGAGCGCTGATCAAAATCTCTCACTCAATCCGGATGTTTTGAACAAAAACGATATCACAGGGGCTTGCGTTATGCGTAATGACAAAGAAGTTAAATAAATTACGTAATGGACAGAAACGTTAAAGGCGGCAGAACTTCTAGATTACAAGTAGTGAGCTCGAAACGACTGGTCGTTCATGAACGTCAAGTCATATCGGGGGTGCGCTCGTACCATCGCCGGCTCAGCCTCTTCGCCATGATTTAGGAATGGTACTTTCACCAGCACTTCGCGGAAGTCAAGCGTATTTAGTACACTCAGGTCAATGGACAATAACCGTGTAATCATGGCAACAATACACACATCGACTGCAAAGAATGACTACCGAGAATATGTCGGCCACGCATAGGAATCAATACACGGAAATCTTAACTGTGCTCTACAATAAATTAAATAGTGTTTGTAGTCTGTTACAAAGATTCTAAAACCTTGATACTGCTATAAAATGGACTAGGTTCAACAACGTACTTAAAATAAATGAGTATCCATTCAGGCAATATACCATTTTAGTTAATTATCTCTCTCTCTCTCTCTCTCTATATATATATATATATAAATATATATATATATAAATATATATATATAAATATATATATATACACACAACTTGGCACAAGTATGTATTTTTCCAGAAAGGTTTTATGCCATCCATTTTACTCTAACTTGCCACTAGATTGTGCTGCCGCGCCATCAACTTCTATGCCGTTGACGCGTGATTGCCATGAAGACTGGTATACATAGATATTTATTTGGAGACAGAGAACATTTCAGCGATATTCATTTCCCTGCAACTCGTCACTAGATGACGCTGCAGCATCTCAACTTCTATACCCAACTTATGGCATATAGGACATAACAATTTGGGGGGGGGGGGAGGGTCGCAATTCAATCAACATAAATTTTTTATATATACACTTGCAGGCGTCTGCCGATGTTCTGTTATTATTATACAATGTAACATCCTCAACAAACATCATTCTACGTGAAATTTCTTTGGAAATACTGTCGCATGAAAAGACGTTGCAAACGATACCTAAAACTTAAGCTGTTAAAATCATTTAAAAATATATTTCTATCGCATTATTCCTTGACAAATTACACTAAGAATACTTTCTGTTTGAAACAGGTATATTACAAATTGTTCAACTGAAAAGTCATATATATAACCTACCACTAATTCTCTATTTTATCTTAGTGGTTTAAAAGTTACGTAATAAGCAGGACGCTTCAAATAAGAACAGAAGGCCCATTTTATGAAGATTTTGACTGACCACATGTTGCTTATGGTAAAACACCACTTTGGGGGCGCATGTGCGTTATGACAATGCTAGCAGCCATAAAGCACGAGCTGTTGTTTGTAAATGTATATGTGGACGAAAGGCAGGCCCAGAGCCCCTTAAACTGGATTCACAACCACCACTTAGTGTACGCGCGTACGTATTTGTAAAAGTATAAACACCGAGTATGCATGCTAGCATTCACATCCTCCTGTAGCGTGCGTACGTACGTAACAGATTTGATCAACTTTCTACTGCGTACGTACATACGCTAAAAGTTGGCTGTAAATGCATCATGTGCAAACGTAAGACTCGATTAAATATTAATTTATATTGAGAAATAATTTATGTTGTGGTCATAAATAATTTAATTAACTTAAATAATTACGATCGTATATCACTGACATTTTGTTATGACATAACCAATTTCCGCGCATACCTAAATTAAAGGTTGTTCTGAGTCCAATCTCTAATACTTAACGTACGTTAAGTGCGGTTGTGCATCCGGCTTTACTCACAACTGAACACCTCGGGGATGAATTATAACCACGACTGTACGTCAGGCTCCGACGAACCACGTCACTCACTACACTTGCTACAGTGCTGCAGGAAGAATGGTCGGTCCGAAGATTTACCAACACCTGATAGACAGTTTCCTCCACACGGTTGTAGCAGCAATAGGAGCCACGGACGGCTGTGATTTACTCCTACATTTTAATAACCCGCTGGAAATACACTTTCAAGAAACAAGCAGAAAAAATTTGATCTGTGCACATTTGTCCAACTGTATGACATTTACGCTCTAAGCAAAAATAAACGTGAAGAATACAAGAGAAATGAAGAAGATTTATCACCCTTGATGCTTAAATTTTTTTGACGTTGGGAATATTCATTCCTGCATGGATACGGGTTTAAAATCTGTTACAGCTAAGGATATTTTATAAACAAATATTTAGATTTATTAACCATTAACGCCGTTTACTGATTTAGGTCAAAACTACAATTTAGCGAATCTTCCCACAGTAACGTTATCCTTATTAGCTTGAACATCACTTCCTTGATTTATTGCAGAGGCAAGGTAAGTAGCATTTACGTATCGTCGACAGCGAGGTCATTAGAGACATATTGACGCAATGACAGGAACTGGGAGATGAACAGACCAGAACCTTTTAAGGAACCATCTCAGCATCGCCTGAAAAGATTTCGGGAAACCATGGCAAACCGGAAACATAATGACCGGAGCCTGAAATCGAACCAGGGTCCTGCTGATTTCCTTGAAGAGTGATTTGTTTGTTCGAGTGGTCCCAACATGACGGCAAAGGTGCATACGAAATGGCAGTTAACCAACATCTCATAACACGGCGAAGATTGGAGTGAAGAGAACGGACGATCGGGAAGTTGCTAGGAGGAACCCTGCAGACACGCCGCAAGCCACATGTGCAGCTGACTGACATTCCTCGCGCCCAGACAAGTCACTCTTCCGCCGAGGGGACAATCATTGAGCAACGCGCCGTCGACTGACCGCAGTCCGGTCCGCGTGGAAGGATCCAGTCGCAGCGCGGGGTCGCCGTCATCACAGGTGGCGTCAGCTCCGGCCAGTCGACAGGCTAAACCGACGTGCACGACGACGGGTAAATGGCCGACAAGCTTGCGGCATCGGAATGCCTAGGATAAAAAACAGGTTTAATCAGAACAGGAACCAAGTGACGCTGACAACTACAACAAAGGGAACATCGACATATTTGTCATATCATACTCATTGGTATGTTGCTCCAAGATTGAGGCCCGGAGATCATGATGGTCACGATACGCCAGCTACTCAACCTCCTTCCCCTTATTCCACCCCCTTCCCCCTTAATCTATGCGGTCAGGTATAAACCAACTCTCGTCGGGATTTCATACTCGGATAGCTGGTACCATCTACTCAGTAAAATACTTTTGTCTTTTGTACAGGCAATTCCTGAAAATAGGAGCCAAACATTCCACGACTTAAAGACTATTTACACTCACCAAATGTTCTATAAATAATGTTGCGCGAACCTACCTAATTAAAGCATGCTGGTAACAATAACAAAAAAAAATTAATGTCGACTTTCTTCCTAGGTACAGCTTTCTTAATCAACAGCTATTATCAAAACTTATCGAGGACAAATTTAAACTACGGCCTACGGGCACCAATTATTCGCCGAATTTTTGTTAACGTGCAATTTGTTCTGTCCTTGTTTGCGTTAGGTAGGCCTACTATACGTTTTAAGTAAGCAAATTTTCTCCGTCCCGTACGAGGATTTGTTCCCGCGTAGACCCTCGCCAAGTATGTACTGCATGTTGTACTTCCGTTGTGCATGTGGCATGCTACAGTATCACACATGAGGCTACTAGCTATCATTTTTACATCGTTCATTACAATAGCCCACCCCGCCTTTAAAAATAGCACCCTTCTTTGTAAAATCCTTCTTGCAAGCACACAGCGCAATGTTTTGGATTTTACACCTTGGCGGTCATACACGAATCTTTCATCTGTGACAAACATAAGATTCCTGTTACTGAGCTTGGCACAGCCACCGCGAAAACAATATTAGTATACTCTCAATGAGCGCAAAATAAATCAAGCAAACACGTCATATGACAGCAGTTCGTTCTAGTATCGCAATACGTCTATAGCATCACACCATGATGTACTGAGACCCTCAGCCTTCAGAAACACCGTGCACGGAGTCATGTTGGCGGCAAGTGATAGCAGCGCAGCACTCATAGCGACTGTTAATGCTTACTGTATTTGAAACCGTTAATTTGATAAGTAATTAATTGGTCACTGGGTAAAAAATTTGTTGTTCAATGTTGTTAAATTTCTGATTAATATCTAACAATTTTATTTTAAGAAGAAAAATGCAAACAATCCATATCAGTAAGTATTGCAAATTTTCATCAATTTCAATTACGTACAAATAAGTCTCATTCTCCAGCCGCCTAGATAGATCTAGTAATAAGATAAGTCCTCGACTGGCGCATGGACGGGGTTGTAGGGTGTCACGCGTATTCTTTTACGCGAAACCACTTAACTTATACCTAGAGGCAAGATTTTGTCGCGAAAATAATTTTCCCCCGTTTGGTTCAGCGACTTACGTGCACATCGGCAGTTCTGCTTCATGGTTGACAGTGTGTCTTTGTTCAGACAAAACTCTCATTCGACTGCACCAATAAGAACAAGGTTATTGTTATTCATACGTCTGTGATTTACCGGAAGAAACCCAATGCAAGTGTGAGTTAAAACATCCAGTCACTGGCCATGAAGCAGAACTGCATATGTGTACTCAAGACATTGAAACCAATTGAAGCAAACATACTTTCGCCATAAAATTATAGCTCTACTTACTCCTGTTACGTTTAAGTACCAAAAGAACACACCCTTGTAACTACGCTTCTATACTTTTAAAAATTCAGCACGCAACATGATTTCCAGGCCTCTCAAAATGACTAAATATGACTGTTAACTCCGCTGTTAACTCCAAAAATATCACCTGAATACGTTAAGCGCAATATGAGAGTCATACGATGGCCTTTACTTCACACTATGCCAAAATAAAATTTTAGGTTCACCGCTTTAAGTTCCATAGGAAAAAGAATACAACTAAAACCTTGCATGCCAGTTTGGCGCGCTGTGTTTAGAGGTTTTGCTTCTCGTCGAGCGTGGTACTCTACCTCTTACCACTCCGTTGTTCCCATGCGTCAAACGCGGAAATTTGAAACCGGTACATGTTGCCGTTGGCCGATATAGTTCTCTGTTGTATTTGATACCACTGAATGAAATTATGGTTTTTGGTCCCAACAGCCAGGGCGCTCGTGGGTCTCCACACAGAAACCTGGTGTCGATCAGTCTAAGGCCACACACACACACACTACACACACACACACACACACACACACACACACACGGATATCTCTTTAGGGTCGCCTGATTACGGATCAAGCATCAGCCGACCTTTCTCAGGTCACGTTGATCACCTTTGCTGGATACAGAGACATGACATTACCCTGGTGCCTTCAAACAATTGCTGGCCTTCCTCTCTGTTACCGGGAGGTCACGGACTGCACACAAAGGATAAAGACGATGGGACCATCGTGATTATAACGGGCTCCGAACCACTTGATTTTAGACTCTGTGTCCATAAATTGAGTCATATTGGAGGATGGGCGCAAACAATCACCGGTTCAGTCTTCTCGCTACAACAGTTTGACGTCTTAATTATAGCAGTCGCCCATCTGGAGTTTTACTAGCGTTTGAGGGCCGGGACGATAAGGGTGACATTGGTACACGCAGCAAGTACTTACGTAGAACTATCCAGAAAACTTCATACAATTACAGAAGTTAACTTTTTATGTTATAGAAATTGTCTGTGAAAATCTTGCACGAACAACTTTAAACACAGCCTTAGCATTAACGGTTTGAGTGATTTCATAAATGTAAGTATATGGATTTAAAATACATTTTTTTAGAACGAAAATATTAACAACAAACTTTACTTTTCAGTACTAAATTCTTGTAAGTAACGATAAAGTACACGTGTATTTATTTACAAAGAAAGTATCCGTAGATTTAAACGAAGGCATTTTATATACGTAAAGTTACAGTATACTTCCGTCGATAAACCGTGTGATGTTTTATTTAACGCTACATTTAAAAAAAATTCGGTATATTTTACTATGCTTTGATAAACAACCTGTGTAATATGCTGTAACAACTACTCACTGAATGATTAAGGAGAGTCTGATACGTAAATTAACGGTAATGTGTTTATTACAATTTACAGGATTTTGTGAGTCAATATAAAAAACTCAACAAAAAAATGGGCAATCCTACATAAAAGTTTTTGTCAAATATCTAGGCAAATGTTTTATTGCCAGAGTGTCGCATTATTTTAACATAATCTCTTGCACCGGAATAACCGGCGTGAAACCTACAAAATGTTTGCAAACAAAGTCCACAAGTAAGTATTTTCTACAATGGATGTTTTTTCCTTAGACTTCAAAATTTATTAAACGTGTTTAGCGCACAATTACGCACCACGCCTTCTAAGATGGATACACGAAAATAACACGCGTTTTCTCAGATATACAAAACCATAAATGAAAGTAACACACTTTTGTTTATTTATGAAATTTTCTTTTAATTTTGAGACCGGGGTGCACCGAACGGTTAGACCATTCGCCTCCCACCAATTCGATCCGGATTCGATTCCCGAGTGCCGGACGATGTCGCTGGTCGGCAGGTTTTCTCGGGGATCTCCCGTTTCCCCCGCCCTCTCATTCCGGCGCTGCTCCATACTCACATCATATCAACCCTCACCAGCGCTACGGACTTCGATGTTGAGCGCTGACCTAATCTCTCACTCACTCACTCTCACACTCTTAATTTTCCCTGAAATTCGTTTATATTTCTAAAATTACAGTATTTATGTTTGAATTTATGATTCGGGCATAAAAAAGGCTGTGAGGAATAAAACTGAAAATTTCTCAAGTTGTCATACAAAAACGACTCGAAAAATATGTTCTAGCAGTGCAACACAGCAATCTTGTAATACATTATATTAGACTTCACTAACATAGTATGTTAAACTTGTACAAAGCAACACTGAAAAACGTGCAGTACGTAAATTAAAATAAGTTCGTCTTAACGGTGGTGTCTTTTGTGTCTACATCGCAGACCCAAGACTTTCATTCGTTCTCCCAAGAGTTATAAATAATAATAATAATAATAATAATAATAATATTGACTATTATATACTT
Source organism: Medauroidea extradentata (assembly GCA_003012365.1). Classification (NCBI taxonomy): domain Eukaryota; kingdom Metazoa; phylum Arthropoda; class Insecta; order Phasmatodea; family Phasmatidae; genus Medauroidea; species Medauroidea extradentata. Next base: position 5,102 of record PNEQ01094407.1, on the reverse strand, counting down.
CTTCCTTCTTTCTATTCTCAGCCCAACAGAGCAAGTTTCGTTTACAGCTTAAATAAAAGTTCAGTAGGCCTACTTCCTTTCTTTGGTTTATGTTGAATATCACATTCATGTTTCGTGAGGTAACAACAAGCTTGAGAAATGCTCGCATAATTCAAACACAAGGGACTCCCGTAAAAGGCACGTACGCACACACAGTTGCACAACAATAACCGGCATGCTTTGTGAATTAAACGTTGGTTCTACTGGTCTGGAGATTTGATATCCGTGGCACAAATGTACCGACACTTAGTTCTCTACACAAAGAGACAGTCTTGAAGTGAGTTTTGAACGGTATTTGGGACGTCAGATTTTACCATTGTAGATTTCTTTAAAATTTGTTTCCTGTAATTTCATAAATTGGTGGAAAATCTAGCGCGGGAGTTTAAAAAAAAGGCGATACAAGAGCCGAGGTTATGTACAGCAATTCTACTGCAACTGCCAGCGCGGTGGATGCCACAATATCGTAGTGGTCAGGCCACTCGCCTCCCACCATGTTGATTGGGGCTAGATTCCAGGTGGAGTTGCTCCTGATTTTCAGTTGTGGGAAACGTGACGACCGTTGCTGTTGACCGGAGCATGTTCTCGAATACTCCCATCCCCTGCCCTCGCAGTCTGCCACTTCCCAATACTCCTCTCATGTCATCAACTTCAATCCAGCAAAGTGAACACGTTTACCTTTCAGATCAGCCTTCATTATTCCAAGATTTCAGAGATTATAGGATTCTGAAAATAGAGTCATGAAGCACAACTCACCCTGTCTCACAAAGTTACCAAAATTTTTCCAAGCTAGTGCTGAGTACAAGGATGTGTATACTTGTTTAGCAAATTTTAATAGATTTTTATGGGCAAAAACTGTTAAAATTTTGAAATATTTGATACAACCCAAAACAAAATGTACAGTACGAATGGTGAAAGGGATATGTGTTTATTTTATTACCAAGCATGTTTTGCGTTGTGACATATATTACAACATTAACAATTTTGTGCCCATAAGTGTCTGTCAAATTTTACTAAAACTATATGAAACACAACAAACCTGCACACCACAGTATTTATCCAGCACCTCCGCGGAATCGTGTCAACGACGTCGCTCACAAAAATACACATTTATTAAGTATGACAATTATGAGTATCAGCAAACACTGTTGTAAGTAACATAGTAAATAAGAAAACCTTCACTGTAAACCTGGAAGTTCAGCCCTAGTATCTTAACACGCAAGCTACTCTTATGTGCAAATATTTGTAATTTTTTTCAGCCAGACAACAAAACCCTGTTTCCTTTTATTTAAGAAACTATCTGTTTCGGAATACGAACGTTCAGAGTTGTCGGACTTGCATAGTTGCTAATTTTATCTGTTGTTGGCAGTTTCTCACGTTAAATTGCGTCATATTAATCATGGCGTAACTTCAGAACAGCAAAAAAATTATTTTATTCTTCTTGACGTTTAGGCGTACAAACTTTTATAACCTGTAGGATGAAATATTAATTCCCGCGGGAATATTTTGCCGACCGATTACGCGACTTTCATCATTTTTAGAAACCAGTTCATTTTGATAATGGTTAAAAAACTTATTTGCATGTGGATCAATATGCAATGGAACAGTATTTTTAGAACTTATTTTCAAATAAAGCAGTTGCGTTCAATACGGACATTTTGCCATATTGGCGACAAAAAATTCTTAAATTAATAAAGTTGAATTTCTTTAACGGTGTGTATTACTTTGTTTGTGTTAAACGTGGGTAATTCTGAATTTACCATTAGTGATAGCGGGTAGCCCTGAGGCAACCTTGTCGCTGTGTTCCTGGGTGAAACTGAGTACTATACTTGACAGATGACTAACGTTGAGCAAGGGCAAAGTACTATCCAATGACACTGAGAACTGCGCATGCCCGCAACTTGTGTGCAGGTTAACTTTAAAAAAAAATCTAGGCTACTCCAAACGCAAATTCTCACTTTGGTAGAGGTATACATTTGAGGCTACAGTAACTGAAGTAACATAGTTATCATCTTAAAACTCAAATCCCGAGGCATTAACGATTTTCATACGTACTAAAACATACCAAGCTTCTAAACGAAAACCAAGTTTTATTTTCATGTAATTTCACAAAATATAAAATTCACGAAATAATCTTTGGACAACATTCGTGACACCAACAAGTAATGCTTTCTAGTCAAAGATACACCCAACAAATTAACAATAGCGCTGCGCGACCCGTGAGCAACAAAATGAACATCCAGGGCGTAAGAGCATTTGTTTTGAAACGTACCGCAAAGATGAACGTACGTGTTAAGAATTTAAATGTAATAGTTAAATTTACCCTGAGAGTTGAGTCAGGAGTTCAGTCTCGTGCCTAGTCGCGTTAGCGGGGCGGGGCAGCAGGTGACCCTCGGTGGCAGCGAGAGACGTCGACGACTGCAGCCTGCTGCAGAACAATCGTCGTGAAGCCTGCGACTAATTAACGTAGCGCAGTGAAGAACCTGTGTACGAAGGTAAGCCAAGACTGGTTGGTTCCTGGCAGAGACAGACGACTGTAAATATGACTGCAGTGGTGACATTCATTGTTTCTCCAATAACATTTGGTCACACTACCTCTATAAAGCAGGAGACAATTTAGATAGTTGTGTATAGTGAGTGGTCGTACGTGGTTGTAAAATCAGAAATTTATATTTAAATATATACAATTTAAATTGAATTAAGACTTGCATAGCCCTGTTACAATTGTAACAATACTATCCCGAGAAGGCTATGCTTATTCACGCACAACACGCTATAAAGCAAAAAAATTACGAGTCGGTAATGTTGCAAGTGCCAATCCAGACAATGACCTTGGTGCTTAATGTCTGCAAGTACACAGTGTCATTTTATCCGCAATGGAACAACACAAACATTTCTCACATATTATAATACAGAAATCACACTGAGAAAAAAGCATTAGTAGTCAGATTTGTCTACAGTTACAATTAGGATTGCTCCTACAGCAGAGCACTTCGTTCCTTTTACAGAATTGGTTGTTTCTTTTAAAGAACTGGTTGTTTCTTTTACAGAACTGAAATGTTACCTTTGCGGTTCAGATTGTTGTAGGAACAATGCAAATAACGTGAATCTTTTACTGGTAAAGTAGGACCAAAAAGTCACTAGACATCGTAAGAGAACGACTTAGCTTGGTTTATATTTTGTACCCAACACACTAAAGTCTGTAAAGTCCAAGGTTACCTAAAGGCGGTTAAATTAATTAAGCCTTACGCCAGCACTGTAGTGTTTTATTTGCACAACATTATCTCGCCATTGCTGGTAACAAGTAGGCACGAGTTAACGAACAATCACCACATACGGTAAGGTCACCCGAACCAGATTACATTCACTTTACGTTCTGCACAGTGCTATGGCGGCGAGAGCGGCTAGCCTAGGTTTTAATCCTAGTTGCGAAACCTAATTGTTAAGGCCATATTTCCATCACTTTTTTTTTTTTTTAAATTTCTTTATCTAAACGTGATTAAAGTCTCTCACAGTAGTCAAATGCAACCAAACGGTGGCATTTTCCATACTACAGTGCCTAAAAACAAATTGCAGAAACAGGGACCATATACTGCAGTGCGTGTAATAAACTTGGCTAAGTAAATCTTACCTTACGATATCTATCAAACACACAACATATTAAAGTAGTTTCAAAAATATTTCGCATCAGATAGCCTAAGTCAGCACTGGCATATTTAATGGCACCAATAATACGCCAAAAATAATTCAGTTACACGACGGCAACAACATATTGACCATACCAAGCGACAAACATTTAAATTCATTTAATCAACTGCTGAGAAACAATTTGGTTTGGCAAGGTTAGTTCATTTATAAAAAATAAAGAGTTTGAACCTTCTCATTTTACATAGTACGAGTAGTTAAAATAGTAGTGAGTTGGTTCCCTTCTGCATAACTCCAACTAAGTGCTGTTTGTTAATTAGCATATCCTTTAGCGATAACTAGGAGCTTCCTAGTTAATTCTATTACAGGTTAGGAAAATAATCGACTTTACAATGGAAGAGTTTGACAAGGGACCATTTCTGCCACTAGCAGTGCTATTTCATGTATCGTATATTAAGTTACATTCTACTAATAATCAACGACTCATAATTTTAACCACATATCATAGATCACAACGTAGAACAGAGAGGATTACAACAATAACCAGTGCCAACCTTGGCAGTCATGAAAACATATAACATACTGCCAACAGTACCACATCGCATTACAATACACAACACCACCTCCGCTGTTAAGATATCACAGCACATGGTCCTTCAGTCTTGTTGGAAGTTGCCTCATGCGTCTGTGGATGTGTGCCTCCACTGCTATTGCTGATCCCTGGGTCCCCCATGTATGGTCACTCCTTATCTCCTGTTCGAATCTCCTGCAAGGACTTGATCCTTGATTTGGTCGGTCAAATTATTTAAAAGGACTATATCCAGGGCTTAGTGGAGCAGGCTTGTCATAGACTTGGGTCGATGAGGACCGGCTCCCTTCGTGAAGATCGTAACGTTCTGCCATATGTCGATGTTAAAACTTCTCTCTCTGATGGTGTTCTCACTGGTGGTGGGCTGACAACCTGACATCCATGATTTGATCTTGCCAATTGTACCTTTTATCACATGTTTATTGCACTTTCCTTCCATCCTGGTGTATACAGGTGTCTGCAAACGTATCCTGGTCATTTGTGTCTGCCTACTCTGCACTTCCCGTGGTAAGAGTCGATCCACATGTCGCCTGTACCAGTAGTAGGGAATAGGGGGTGCACTTTGGTGGCGCGTGGCATCGGAGCTCGGAGCCACGGCCGCCATCTTGACCGCCATCTTGGCCGCCATCTTGACCGCCATCTTGACCGCCATCTTGGCCGCCATCTTGTCCGCCATCTTGAATTGTCAGCCATTTTGTCGTCTGGTTTTGTCGGCCATCTTGTATTTCATTTTCTCCTGCTCTATCAATCTGTTAATTTTTCTCCTGCTCTATCATTCCATTACTTCGTGCTCTCTCATTCCTTCGAGAATAATCTAGGTTTTTCCTGCTCT
>PNEQ01094401.1:0-13936 GCA_003012365.1 Medauroidea extradentata | reverse complement strand
CAAGTACTCAATATTTCTCGTATGTTTATAAACAACTAAATTATTTAAACTGCTGTTTATTTATTTGTTTACTTGTTATGATCTTTTTTTACATGATGTTTAACTTAAAATGTACAACGCAAAGTGGTAGTCTAAAATCTAACTTTAGTTTACGATAAACGTAGCATTTTTAATTCCCTGGTATAATTAATTCTAATTTAATCCATTCCTCCGAACACTATTCAGTTCTATACATACACATTAAAAAGACGGAAACAGCTCAGCGTCCGTTTTACACTTACATAGAGTAACAATTATTTGGACGTATTTCTCATTTTGATATATCATAGAATCAATATCATACTACAAAAACACTGTGTATCGATTTAATGAAACGCGCTTCAAGGCAAACATACTAACATCGCCGGCATTGCTATTTTTATTTCCTCCACAGGGCAAGAAACACTAGCGCCCCTATGTAAGACATGTGTAATGTAACTACAAAGTGTTGGATTACCCGGACATCTCACTTTTTGTTTATGCAAACTAAATCGAACTTTGCAGTAAGTAGAAACCTACATAAGTGCGTAAATAGTAATTTTAAAGTACACAAATTTTAAAGAGACGGTAAAGTCCTTCGGAAATCTAAATTCAAAATTTCACATTTCTGACTGCAAAAGAAAGACATACGTCACACACAAGATTTGTCATTTGTTTTGTCCATTTGACATTTCACAAACCCTTTATTTGTGCTACCTACGTTTTAAAAAAAAACTCCTGTGCAAAACAAGGCGACCCGGGATCGATTCCCGACTGGGTCGGACCCCGAATTTTCGCATGTGGGAACCATGCTGGACGATGCCGTTAATCGGCGGATTTTCCCGTGGATCTCCCTTTTCCCCACCCCTTCATTCCTGCGCTGCTCCATACTCACCTAATGTCACCCTTCACTAGCGCTGATGACCTCGATGTTAAGCGCTGACCAAAAATATCTCTCACTATCTCCTATGAAAAATTGCATACGACTCATATGCATCCTCCTTGTCTACACTTGAGTATGCCGAAAGTATATTCTATGTAAATGAAAATGTAAACAGTCTCTGTACATAGATGTTGGAAAATAGTATCATAAAATAATTTGAAAGGTTCAGGACATTCCAAAAAAATATATTTTACGTCTTTTCTAAGCCTTAAATTTAAAGTTATGAAACCTTATATTGCTTTTAAATTATTTAAGTAATTATCATTCTGAAGCAAAAATAACTTTCGTATCTCGCCTGCTCACCTGCCTTAAAAATATGACCCGAAACCTTTTTCCCGTATTAAATATTTTGTATAACCGCAAATATATTTTTATTTTTCAGAAAGGAAATTTATTTTATATCCGATACTTTCGTCTGCTTGTAAAATCATAGTGACAGCTAAAACTAGCGCAGTTTGGCATTTTGACTGACCATACACGTTGTGTTTATAAGGTCAAAACAGTGGCTTCGTGTCATCAGTCAAGTTAGAGAATGGAAAAAGCGCGTGGTTTCACTCTTCACTTCTTCGCATCATATAACATGCTTGTGATTGTAGAACTAATTTACGTAACAGCAAAGATACCACACGAATACCAATATTCATATCGTCGCAGTCCTCATTCTCAGCTTTCTAGACACACATGCACACCCACGCATGCGTGCACACACACTGTTCAAAATTCTAAGTTAATAAGTTAATAGCGTATACTTTGATTTTAGAAATGCAAACGAAAGGACGTAAGGTAGTTGGTATGTGCAGGCATAACATAAACCTCCTAATTTCTGAAAATGTTCTGTAGCATAAGACATTTAAAATGCAGCAATATTAAGTCCATTAATACATTAATTATGCACATAAAACATAACACACATGAACTAGGTACTAACCTCGTATTCTCAAAATCGTCAGGCTGCATGTATTCAGTAAACGTTGATGGCGCCGGTGGTGTTTCACTAGCTTCCATCGCAGACACATTATTTTGTTCTTCCAGTAGCTTTCGATTTTCCATTCTTCTTTGAGAATGTCATCGTCTTTTAGTCTTTGCCCGTTTATTCCTTTTTCGAGGTCGCCCTTTCTGACGAAGTTTCCCATCAACAAATTTTGGACGACCCATTTCGAATAACTTCAAAAATGCTTTTTATAACAGTACAAATAGTATAAATAGTACGTACGCATACATAAATATAAACCACGTAAAACCACAAGACGTCTACAAACACCTGCACGCACACGACACTTGCTGTGTAATGTGAAGCGTCGCCTTAGTTATGGCAACGCCGGGCGGTGTGGGACCGGGCCGTGGCGAGCTCAGTTCCTGGAGGTGGGGTAGCTATCTGCTAGCATCCTAGACTCGCCGTCGCCACGAGTACTGCGGGTTGCATATGCTTCAGGCGCTGCTTATTGCGCGCTCAAAACACAATATCGGAAATAGCTAACCAATTTGCGTATTTTGTGTAATAACTGCAATTTTGAAGCTGCACTTGAATAATAATAGTACCGTGCATAGAATGACATAAATTGCGTTAACTTGTGAAATAAATTATTATTTTTACGAGGCAACAAAAAAGGGTGATTTTCTTTGTCGTAAAACGTTTTGAAAAAATTTTTTTTCGCAATTTCAATACTTGATTCTATTCCTCAGTAGCAACTTGCGTACTATGCCAAATTTCAACGATTCAAGTCAATTCGTTTGAAAGTTTTGTAGTTTTTCAAACAGAAGAATTCCACTTTTTAACCACTTGTAGTTAAAGAACTACGTTTCTGAAAAGAGTAATATTTCGTGTAACGAAAATCGTAATACAAATGTATCAAAATAACCAAAAACCATTTACAAAAAATTTCTTGCAAAGCACCCTTAAAGGTCAAGCACCACCTTGAGAGATAAAGAATGAACAGGAACACTCCAGACCACGATATCTCCTTCAGTTACCCGATATTGGGTGCAGGTGGCCGCCACCACACATGGGCGGCACAATGTACGCCGAACCTCTTTGTTATTGCCGCTGCTATATCAGCTTACACTGCTCTCCGATTATCGCGGCATGCAAGTTGTTATCGTGGAGTCAGTCAAGGTAATACAATCCATGCAGCACACAAGGAGATCTTTTATCTCTGTCGCCACTGTATCGTATTTCGCCGCTCCGCCAGTTTGCCACGGCGCCATGGAGTGGGTGAGAAGAGGGGTGTCCTAGCTCCGCCGCCACTATATCCCATTACACCGCCCAGCAAGACAGTCACGACTCGCAACAATATATCTCTCTCCCTTTGAGAGAGAGAGAGAGAGCGAGAGAGAGAGAGTGTGTGTGTGCGCGCAAGTCATTCAATATTACACATTTGCTTTAATTTTTTCATCAGTGAAGCCAACATTTACCACTTCACATACATAACATTTTTCTTTCTCAAAATTACTATCTCGAGGGCGTCACCAGCTCCATAAGTGCAAATAATAACATGCAGTATGCGACAATATCTCTAAGTTGGTTTGCATTAAAGACAAAGAGCTTGAATGGTAACGAAACTTCCGTTAAGCATTCGTACCCCTCATGCGGTCTTGAGCAGAGTGGTTCAGAGCATCTGCCCAGCTTGCGATCTGTATGCTGAATAGCTCGCTTTACTTCCATTCACTGGATGATTCGTGCTACCTTGAAAGAATGTTACTTCGTCTCGGAAATTTTCAAGGCCCGGAAATTCAATAAACTGCCGTACAGAGAAACCCGGTTAATTTTTGTTTAATATAGCAAGAATTGAAACAAATGCAAATTCAAAGAGAATTGATTAAATTACAGGTATTATTTTTGAATGATTCTTGCAATGGGGGCAAGTTACAAACTAAAGAAGCATTTTGGCCATGCCATTGCAGCAAATGGTTTGTCACAGAAAACTAAATAATACACACGAACAGGCAAGTAAGAAATCACTAGGTGTTTGTTTGAAACTGGCAAACAAACATAAGCATACCGTATTCCCACAAGGAATTCCTTATTATTTTTCTTTGTGTGTAGGTGCTCATTTGTGTTAATTTATTTTCTTGTAAATCACTGACTAAATTCTTTGTGGAACTGTATATGTTTACCTTTGCTTGTCAGTTGAAAACTAAGTTCTTTTGTTTGTTTACTTGTCTGTCTGTGTGTTATTTGGATTTCTGTGAAACACTATTTGCTGCAATGACATATGTCCAAAATCCTACTTTAATTTGTAAATTACCGGTACCTAAATACCAATGAAAGGAGTATATGGTATAAGGATATTATTAGTCCAAACTCTAGAAGGTCATTCCTCATGATAAAGTAAGAGGACATTTTATGGGACACTTTCAACACAAGTGAATATTAACGGAAGTATGAGTCTTAGATAACTGAACTAAAAAACTATATTTAGTTAAAATACCACAAAAATTACGAGTCATATAATAGTTATGTAGCTGATGTTAAGTATTGTTGAGGTAATTAATCTTTAACCTATAAAAATTAAGCCTTCAAACCTACCCCTCTCATGAAAATAATAAGGGTGGCCACCCTCGTATTGCTTAAAATTATTATGCTATCAGGTTTTGTGAACATTTTATGTTGTTTACTCGAGCAGCACATCGTAAGGGACAAAAAAAGTCTCCTTGTTGCAAGCTCCTAGAATCAGCCGTTTACAAGAAAAATGAACAGAACTGTTGCTGCGACAATAACACAATGCCTGGTACGTAGGCAGAAAGGGGGACCACCTGCTAACGTAAGGCCCTAAGGAAGGTCCAGCGACGCTTCCGCCCAGTTGCCACTGGTTGGAGACAACCAACGGAGATCTTCCGGTCTGATGCATGCACCGCCACTCACCGCCACGGCCGGTCTGCACCCAGCTCCGCGGCCGCCCCTGCAGCCACCTCTGAGTGAACAAACACATAGGTTCCAAACACATGGGTTAGTTTCGTCACGTCAACATTTTTTCTTTCCCAGACTTGGTACAGTGTCTTATTGTTTCCTAGAAGTTTTGAGGTTCTACTCAACACATGCACGGTTGTATTTATCGCCTCTGCCCACAGATGTTTGCTAAGCCCTATCTTCCCAATCACACCATACACTTTTTCATCTACATAAGTGCTACCAACGTGATAGCAACAAAAGCACTGACACAACAAAAATATATTTATGGCGGATAACAGCAACCACTGGTCTAATAGGCTAAATATAGATACAGTAATAGAATTATCACAGAGCCTTTCAATGCACCATTTTTTTTTTTTACTGTTTCTAAGTAATGACTTGTGTATCCTTTTAAAGTAACATATTACAGCACCACAAGTGTGTGTGGTTTTTAAAGCAACTACAGGCCTAGACAAATAGTTATATATTAAATATGTGGTACAAGTTTACCCCTTTTTGAGTCACTGAAAATTCTGCATTTTCTCCCCCTTCGGCCTACCATTACATATTACAATGCAATCATATAATTCGTCACAGCAGCTTAACTTTTCATTTCAAATCTGCTATTACAATGAGTGTAGGCATACTTGAATTTTTACTAAATCAATAGGCACCTTCAGCAGACACAGTGCCGCAATAAAGCTTTACTTTTCTGGTCGTTTATATGGAGTTCAATGTGGTTACTGACAAGTCTGCAGCGTTGTGCCTGTGGCCCCTGTAGATACCAAAAATTAACAATTTAAAAAGTTAATGCTGTTTTAACAAAGGTGAGGTACTTTTTATTTAGTATGGATTTTTTATATAATTGATATTAAAAGGTGATGGTTGGTTGAGGTTAGTTCTGTAGGTAATTACTTGTATAGGGAGGTTTTATTTCCTTAAAATAGTGTAAATTTAGCACTATGAAATTCACACCAAAGATGTATGATTTTCGGATGTGTGCCATTTTCTAAATTACAACTTGTATTGTGAGAAATTTGCTCACACAAATTTGTTTGATTTTTGCTGCCCATTTAATAAATAAATAATACTAATATTAATACAATGCTATTTACGGAAATAACAGCTTCGATCGTTTTTGCACTAAACGCCGATTTTTTTCTATTATTTGCAAACTAGATAATTTAATTTTTAAATTTAGTAACAACATTTACGTATGTCTACATGTATTTGTTCCTAATTATTTAAAGTAATTTAATTAAGGGTTTCTTTTTTATATCGATTTAAAACATAATGAATAGCGAAATATGGTTGAGAATTTAAATTTTTCTGTTCAATGATTGTGTTTTTATGTTGATATAATTTCTTGTTATTCTTGCTAATTTTGAATTTTATTATGTGATCAAGTATTTTTGTGTAATAATATTTGGTAGTTTAAAATCTATTTTTCACGTTTCAATCTTTTGAAGCTCGGAAGTCGCATAGCTTGCTTGGAATATTGTGATGGTAATTGTCAGGGCCGTCGACAAGATTAGCGGGCCCCTATGCAAGTACATATTCGAGACCCCATGCCACCCTTAATTCACAACCTTTTTTTTACTCAATGGTTAAATTTTTAAGTGATATATTACAGACAGACTGTTTCCGAATAGTGCCTTGAAGGATCCTTTGCTCCCTCGCATCCTTGAAAACTGCATCATGAAGGATGCAGCCATTTTTATTCGTGTCCGAATTCTACCGAGGATGCAAGATGCACCCTTCCACACATCCTTGGCTCAAGGATGCGTCGCAAGCATCCTTACGCCCTTGCGACAGTCGTGTGCAGGTAGGTATGTGGGTGCCCCTCTAAGTGTGAAGATGTGCATGTAGGTATGCGGGTGTGTATCTAAGTGTGTGGATGTGCATCTAAGTGTGTGGATGTGCATCTAAGTGTGCATGTGTGAATCTAAGTGTGCATGTGTGAATCTAAGTGTGCATGTGTGAATCTAAGTGTACTTGTGTGAATCTAAGTGTGCATGTGTGAATCTAGGTGTACAGGTGTGAATCTAGGTGTACGAATGTGAATCTAGGAGTACAAGTGTGAATCTGAGTGTACAAGTGTGAATCTAGGTGTACAAGTGTGCATCTAAGTGTGTGGGTGTGCATCTATGTGTGTGCGTATGCATATAAGTGTGTGAGTGTTCATCTAAGTGTGTGGGTGTGCATCTAAGTGTGCTGGTATGCATCAATATGTGTGGGTGTACTTGTAGGTGTGCGGGTGTGCATCTAAATGTGCGGGTGTGCGTCAAAATGTGTAAGTGTGCGTTCGTGTGTGCAGATGTACATATAGGTGTGCGGGTGTGCATATAAGTGTGCATGTAGGTGTACAGGTGTGCGGATGTGCATGTAAGTGTGCAGGTGTACAGGTTGGTGTGCATATGTGCGTGTATGCATCTAAGTGTGCAGGGGTGAATTTAGGTGTACATGTGCGCACCTAAGTGTGTTGGTGTACATAAAAATGCGTGGGTGTGCAAGTGTGCATACAAGTGTGTGGTTGTGCATCTAGGATTGATGTGCATCTAAGTGTAGATTTCTGCATATAAGTGGGTGTGTTTACATATAAGTGTACAAGTGTGCATCTAAGTGAGCGGGTGTGCATCAGAGCTTGAGGGTGTGCATGTAGGTGTGCTGTTGTGCATGTAAGTGTGCATATGTGCATGCAGGTGTGCGGGTGTGGATCCAAGTGTGTGGATGTGCGTCTAAGTGTGGATGTGTACATCTAAATGCAAGTGTGAATCTAGGTGTACATGTGTACATTTAAGTGTTTGGGTGTGCTTCTAAGTGTGTGGGTGTGCATCTAATTCTGTGGGTGTACATGTAGGTGTGCGGCTGTGCGTATAAGTGTGTGGGCGTACATGTATGTGTGCGAGTGTGCCTCTAAGTGTGTGGGTGTACATGCATGTGTGCGGCTTGGCATATAGGTATCTGGGCTTGCTAAAAGGTATGCAGGGCACATCTTAGATTACAGTAATACGCTCACTTAAATGAGTGGATATGTGTCTTTGTGAGCAAGCATTCAGCAGAGTTCTAGTATTACACCATAACATTTTGTCAATAAAAATAATACATTAATACTCATTAATTTCACAATGCTACTGAACAAGTCAACCTAAAGTACCTAGCAATAAATTGAAATTGTTGTATGTGCCATTTGGTATAAAACAGGATACAAGATATAGTAAGAACCATTCACAATTTATTATTATACTTCATGATTATAAATCTGAGACACAAATAACAAAATTTTTTTGTAATATTTATGGATCTCTATCAAGATAAGTTTCCAATGTAGCAAGAAAGTGCAAACTTCATATTGTTCTCTATGCTAGTGTGTATCCAACAACACATAAGATTTGTTGAGACACCTCGTCAATTTTTTATTATAAAATCATAAACTTTAGTTTGGGCTATAACAATATTTTTTCCAAAATTTATAGAGCTCTATTAAGGAAACTTTCAAATGTGGCAATAAAGTGCAAACTACATTATTCTCTATTCTAGTGTGTATCACACAGCACATAATATTCGTTGAGACTCATTCTCATTTTTTATTAAAACATTTTAAATATCATTCTCTTACATAGGCAAAATAACCACATTTTTTGGAATATTTATGGAGCTGTAGGAAGTAAATTTTTCCAATGCAGCATGAAAAATTAAATACTTATTGTTCTCTATGCTGGTATGTATTACACAGCACATTCGATTTGTTGAGACTCATCCTCAGTTTTTTATTTTAACATCTTATATATCAGTGTGGGTAAAAAAAAAGTATTTTTCCAATATTTATGGAGGTCTATTTAGAAAACTTTCCAATGTAGCAAAAAAATGTTAAGTACATATTGTATCTACGCTGGTATGTATTACACAGCATATTAGATTCGTTTAGTCTCATCCTCAGTTTTTTATTATAACATCTTATGTATCAGTGTGGGTCTAAACAGTCTTTTCCGATATTTATGGAGCTCTATTTAGAAAACTTTCCAACGTAACAAGAAAGTGCAAACTACATACTGTTCTCTACGCTAGTGTGTATCACACAGCACATAAGTATCGTTGACACCTTCTCAACTTTTAATTATAACTTCTTAAACATCAATGTGGTTCGAAACAATACTTTTCCAATATTTATTGAGCACTATTTATAGTAAACTGTCCAATGTTGCAAGAAAGTGCAAACTACGTATTGTTCTTTATGCTAGTGATTATCACACAGCACATAAGATTCGTTGAGACTCATTACAATTTTTTTATTATAACATCTTAAACATCAATGTGAGTCATAACAATATTTTTGCAATATTTATTGAGCACTATTTAGTAAATTTTCCAATGTAGCAAGAAATAGAAAAATACATATTGTTTTCTACGCTATTGTGTATCACACAGCACGTAAGATTCAATGAGACTCACCCTCAATTTTTTATTAAAACATCTTAAATTTCATTCTGTTACATTGGCTAAATAACCAAATTTTTTGGAATATTTGTGATGCTCTAGCAAGTAAACTTTCCAACGTAGCAAAACAAGTGTGAAGTACGTATTGTTCTCTATGCTGGTGTGTATTACACAGCACATTAGATTATTTGAGGCTAATCCTCAGTTTTTTATTATAAAACATTAAATATCAGCGTGGGCCAAAACAGGATTTTTCCAATATTTATGGAGCTCTATTTTAAAAACTTTCCAATCTAGCAAGAAAGTGCAAACTACATATTGTTCTCTATGCTGGTGTGTATCACACAGCACGTAAGATTAACTGGGTCTCATCCTCAATTTTTTATTATTAAATTTTTAACATCAGTCTGGTACATAGGCTAAATAAGCAAATTTTTTAGAATATTTATGGAACTCTAGCAAGTAAACTCTCCAATGTAGCAAGAAAGTGTAAACTACTCATTGTTCTCTATGCTAATGTGTATTACACAGCACATTAGATTCGCGGAACAAAGTTACACAAGACAAAAGACAAAAAGGACACTGGAAAAATAGTAGAAACATAGCAAAACATTATTGGTATTCTGAAACGTCATATGTTGGATTATTGTTCCCTGTTGCATCATATTCAAGCGGAAGGATATAAAGACACAGGAGAGCTGATGAAACACTGACGGAATAGATAATAATGGCGATTGAAAATGAAAACAAAATATTAAAACACATTTTCAAAAACATTAAGACAACAATAAGACACTTGAAAATCGTAGGAATGTAAATGTGTATTCTTTGCGTCCAGGAAACTGCTGTATTTGAGTAAATTAGTGACTTGTGAAAAACATACATCGTATTTTTATATCCCAATCTGTTTTTTATCCTTAGTATTAATATTATTTATGATATACATTTTTATAATAAATGAGTAAAGTTTTTAAGTTGTCTGGTAAGAAATAAATCTTAGCTAAAAGACTACATATCCTTTAGGTACTGAAGAACATTCGGTTGGTTTAATTCAGTTTTACACAACATATTTAACACCGAATATCACACAGGAAAATAATAAGTTATGTTAATGGGTGGGGTGAAAAAAAAGACAGAAATTCCAATTGGACAAGATAATGTTGAAGATCTTGAAAATGCTATTAAAACAATTCCTCTATTTAGCAAGATACCTTCTGGTGAGAAAAAATAACAGTGAACCTATGGAATCATATAAATTAAGGAATAGAGTGAAAATAAAAATGTGTTTTTGTTCTTCTGTTAAATAAATCCAATTAATTTGTCGAAATTTCAGCTTTCACGAATATTTTGATAAAAAAAAACAGAAAAGTAAAGTTCATTATTCTGATGCAATTCCTAAAATAACTCTATTTGAAACAATTAATATTCATTGTTATTTAGCGAATGGTATGATTTTAAAATGCGACACATATAATTATAGAGAAACTAGTATTATTGCTTCGTTTAAGCCGAGTGTATCATTTGGAGAAACAATTTACTATAAACCTAGTTACCCATAAATTTTTTTTTCAATAAACACAGATAAACTTAAAAATATTGTTTTAGAAATTATAGATGAGAATGAAAAATTATTTTTTTTTAATTTTTGGAAATATCTGTAATACAAGAGATGAAACCATAACGTTTGTTTTTATTTTTAAGTAAATACATATGGATATTATTTCTATTGAAAGTGCAATGAAAGACTTATAAAAAGAATGATAAAATTTAATACTTCAAGTTTGGAAATGTGTATATTAACTTTTTATTAGATCTTGTACAAAAAGGTAAAAAAAAAATTAAGTTTTATAATTGTTTTATTTATTAAATCGAACAAGTGTTGGAAATTTTAGAAAGTTATTGTATTGATTGCAAATTTCGTTTTAACTGTTTTGTTCGGGAAGAAAAATGTCTATTTTAATATCGCTTGAGCTGTAGATAAAGGTAATATGAAATCCAAATTCTGGGAAGATGTAAAATTTTAATTATTTGAGACAGCTTTTGTAAGTTTTGTGTTTTAAATCCAAACGAAAATTGTCATGAATTTGAAATAGAATTTCATGATAGAAATTGTCACTGGACATTGCTTATTGAAAAATATTTTTTTTATATCATTTACAGGCATTTGCATTCATTAAATTTTAGCAATACGTTTTATTATCTCGTTTTACGGTGATTTTGTGAAAAGTTCTTGGTTTTTTTTAATCGTTCACCCATTTACGAGACATTTTTTCTTGGTAAGGTTTTTTTTATATTTTTTCTTGACAAGATTTTTTTGAGAAATTTTTTTTCTTTAATAACAATTTTGAGAAATTTTTGGGGAATTTTTGAGGAATTTCTGGGGAATATTTGAGGAAATTTATTAAAGAAATTTTTTTGTGACACGAAATAGGTGACTGTGTTCGAACATACATTTCTTATATACTACTGAAGTGTACAATTTAATAATTATATATTTGTATACTTTCATAAACAATGTCCCTTAATTTAAATAACTCAAGTTTCTTTACAACAACAAAAGCTTTAATGCTGCGGAATCATCTACAATACTTTACAAAGCAAGCTATTGGAGTTATAAATTTATTTATAAAAAAAATTGTAATGAACTTGAATAATTTTTCCATCGTGTGTTTAATTGTATCTGATCCATTTCGCAACTTAATTGAACGTATTGCATGTAATTCTAAACATAATTAATTTATGTACCGTTACAAGTTTTGTACAGTAGTAATGTTAAGTCGTCTGGGGATGACAATGTACTGTAAGGTTGCATTTGTATCAGTACGTGATATTTTTAAGGAAACGTTGTCCCACACAAGTTAACACTTATTAGTCGAATAAAACGTAACATTACATTGAACGTTTCTGGTTACTAATTGTAGTGTGAAACAAGGTGATTGAGTTTCACTCTGAAATTCGTTAAACATTTCATTCAGTTAAGGATTTCTATAACTTACAAATTTTCTAGAAATTTTAACTCGAACAATTTTTTTTAATTTTTCTGTATATTCACAGAGCATCACTTCGTTGAATTATAATACGTGATACCGAGGTATCTGGAAGTCATCTGCATTTGTTGCAGGACTAGCAGGTAAGATATAATAGAAACCGCTATAGAGTAGAGCAACGGTTCGTCTAGAGTGAAGAAGCCGCAGGCAATGAACGATATATCCTCACTACAGATCTGATCATTAAATAGTTCCAGCTGCCGGACCACATCCTCACCTAGCTGAGGTTCAAGGAGCTGTTCCTGGATGATGTCTCTAGTCACTCTCACCTCGTCTCTAGTAGAGCTACAAGACCACGCGATGGCTATGACCTGACTTGAGTACAACACCGTCCACATTACAGCAATAACCATGACAGAGCCTATTGCTATTCTGTTGTCAGTAATAGTCTTCGCATTTATTGCCCAAAAATTGGCAGATACTATCGATGGAAAAGTAATTAAAAAGAGAAACATTAATGACACTCCAAATACATCGTTAACCAGATTAGTAATTTTGCACAATTTCTTGAACAGTGCTCTAAGATGACTTACATTACATTCAAAGCTTTTGTCTCTGGATAACATACTTTCTGCAGTGTATAGTTCTTTTGCATTTGTGAGTATAACACACGAATCGAAACAATTGGAAATTGATTGCAGTCTTTGATCGATACGTCGTAGTGTAACAGGGAAAGTAAAATAGATTTCACTCGGTTTTAATAAGGTTTTTAACTAACGAAATTGAATATTTATCAAGTGAAGTTGTTTTTTAATGTGTAATACACTTTCTACAAAACTAATCGTCTTTATCAATGTTACTAATTCGAAAATACAATATCCCATTTCTATTGGAAGTGAATCCAGACCAAGAATAGAGAAATATTCCCACAAATACCAACAAAAAACTAAACTGATGCATAATAGTATTGAAAGAACAACATTTGAAAAGTGATCGTGACGTTTTACGTAGTTTCGCTGGTGGTCATTTAGGAGAATGTTGTTGACATCCATCAACAGTTGAAGAATCTCCTTCCTGTAACTGCTGTAGTAATGACTTGTAACCAGATTGATCAGAATGGTTACATATGCTAGGCTTCTTCCAAATACTGCAAAAAATGTATTGATAAGGTTCTTTGTATTGATGCATATTAATAAGTAAACATCAGTTAACCCTACTCCCGCTGCCACTAACGTAACCACGACGTTGTAGGCGACAGCTGGAAGAGATCTTTTAAACTGCAGAGTTGTTCCACTGGAAGTATTCCTGATGCTGACAGATACAGTCTCAAGTCCAAATATCCTGCACAAAATTCGCAGCACCTTGGACGTTGGGAATACATAGTCTGTTGACGTGGCATCCATTGTATCTGCAACCAGAACAAATTTATCTTGTCATTTGTCTCGATTTTTCGTTGACTTAACTTAATATATTGTTACAAGTTTGAGAGCACAAACTTTATATGTGGGCAATTCCCATGAGTTCTTTGGGATAGAGGTCTTATAATTACAAATAAAAGAGTTAAATTAAGTACTGGATTTAATAGCTCACAAAGCTACGAAATACACAAAACAGTAATCAACTAGAACTCTCACAACACAATTAGTTATGCACACAATTACT
>PNEQ01094389.1:0-15773 GCA_003012365.1 Medauroidea extradentata | reverse complement strand
ATATATATATATATATATATATATATATATATATATATATATAAACATGTACGCGCAGGCCAAATTATTTGTGTTTTATGTACTGGGCCTACATAGAATTATTATTATTTTAATGTTAATACTTTATTAGACAGTTTTTTTAAAAATAGTATCCTTGTTAAGAATTTTTAATCGAAAAGAGGGGGGGGGGGTTATTTTATCGTACGTTAGGTAATATGTATCGTGCCACAGAATTCGTGTTTTTTGTGAACTAAATTAGAAGACGAACAAACATAATTTTTACATTATAGATTATATATATTTATATTATATAGGTGGTTCGGGCTAAAGTGATCACTTTAGTAACCCTAGTTATTTTATTTTTTTTTTGCCTTTCAGATAATTTGTTTTTTCCTGTTACTTTTTAATATAAATAAAACACTCTTAGTGACAATCAACGTATATAGAATGTACTGAACGTAACACTTAACGCCGGAGCCCATAGTAAGTCATATTTTTAATAGTACACACATAAAAAAAAAAAAGAATTGCATCGCCTGATGGAATGACTGGAACTGATCGGTTGTCGTACGCCCTACGTCAAATAGGTCCTGCTCATGTATGGTAGTGTATATCTTTGGGCAGGTTAACTGACATCTAGGAACAGTCAAAGGAACTGTGTTCTTGTTGCAATATAACCATTCAGCGTCAGTGTTTAAGCCATCTTGGAACCGAGGTGACGCAATACTTTATCTTATGTTTGTATTTTCTAATTATTATTATACACACGATTGTCTTCAAAAGTGTTCACTTTATCCTGAACGTCCCACATACACATTTCACATTTTAACCGAAGAGTTTTTAAATTTCTTCGGCTGTACAGAGTGAATTTTTTTTTTTTTTTTTTTTTATTCAAGGCCTGCGCCTGGGAGGAACACGGCAACGCTCCCCTGCACTTTGCGCGACTTCCGCGCCAGCCTCGCAATCTTCCAGCTTTTCTATTATTTATTTTCTTGGCTGAGGTTACGTTAAAACTTCCACTCTCTGGCGTCTCCGTCCTCCTTGCCAACCACCCACCCATCCACCTTCCCGCGGGCTACCCCTCCCCCCTCTCACGGTACTTCCGAGACGCGTGTATTAATTTTGAAACGCGCAGCAGAGGTGCTCCAGTCGCACTCGGTAAACAAGTCGACGACGACAAAATTTGCTCGCAGCGTTTCTCTTCCGCGCTTTCTCGTCTCTCTCTCTCTCTGTCTCTCTATTTCTCTTCCCCCGCGGAAGAAGGAAAAGAAAAGCAAAGGTGAACCCCCGGCGGCGACGACGCGCGCAGGACCGCGTCGTGTGTGCACGTGAGCAAAGTTTGTTTTCCATTTTCTCGTCTGTGCCCTTACTCCCTCTTCCCCCCTCCAGACTTCCAAGCTATCCCAAACCCAACACTCTTCCTCCAGATGGAGGAGGGGGTTGGTCGGAGAAAGGGGGTGGTCGGTTGCCTCAGTGCTGCCGAAAGCGCTCATTGTTCGGGTTGGGGGGTGACTTAAAAATTCATATCCCCATTCTGGCTGGATTTAACCAACCCCCCTCTCCCGCTTCCTTTACCCTACTCCTAGTGGACGGTAAAAAATGGGGGGGGGGAGGGGTGTTTGCAGAGCGTAGTGCAAACTAGGTGTGCCGCCAAACTCTACTGGTCCACGGCGGTCTGAATACCACTCGGTGCCCCTCCTTCGGTCGGTTATATTAAGGTAAATACCTACCTGAGTGAACATATTTTGTCTCTTCGAGGCGTATTTGCATTCAGCGGTTAATCTATCCTTTTATGACGTAATACTAAATATAAAGCTGAATTGTACACATCTATACATTTTAAAAGATTCTATGCCAAGACTTTAGTACCTTGAAATGGCCGCAAAAACACCTATTTTAGCCATTTTCGGCGTCTAGAAAATATTCTTTAATTAGTAGTGGTAAACCTGGAATAGGTATGCACATCTGTAACGTTCTTTGATTATTATTAGAATAACCTTGTAGCGACCTAAGTTCTGCACGCTTTTGAAACACAGTTTCTGTAATTATAAAAATTCAGCACGCTTGTTAAAAACATAATGTCATGTGTTGGCCTGGCTCGAGGCATGTTGCATTATAATAGGTGGACAGCCCGATGACTTAACCATAGTGATGTCATGAGTTTTCCCAGCTGCGCTGCAATACTCCCGAGAGACGTCATTGGGCTTTCCAATGTGTGTTTCAGACGCTGAGTGTAGCCCGGGATTCCCTGATGTCGCCCTTGCCTGCATGACTCTCGGCACATAAGAGTGAGGTAATGTCTATTTTTAGGCCTCTGGTCACCATATTGCGCCGCCGATTGACGTCGTCTAAATGGGACACATAAAAGCCTCCGAACTGCGAAATAAGTGTCGTGGCTGTAGGAAGTCGTGGTTGTCGTGGCGTGAACACCGTGCTCCTTCGACCCTGCGCGTCGGGAGGTGCCGCCAATTTCATCGCAACGAAGGTGCCGTGGTCCGTAGGGGGGCGGTGCGACCATGGCAGTCATGCGGCAGCGACCATCTGCAATCGGGTGCGTCTTGCTGGTGGCAAATGCAGGGCTCCTCGCTGAGGAGTTGTCAGGAATATTCAGATACTGACTCGTGGACCAACTGACGGTGCGCAAGCGCCACCGACGGCAGCGGCGGCGAACTTTGCAGCTCAGCATGAAGATAGAAGACGCGTTCTGCGGAAAGCAGTCCAGTGGTATAGGCGGCCTGGAAGGATCTCGAGGTGCTGTAACATGCGAAGTGTAGTGAATCCAACTGCTGGATCCAGCAGGCTGTGGACTGCAGGGCGTGTGGGGAGCGAGAAATGGAATGCATCGTAACTTGTACCAACGTCATCGGGGACCTTCGACGTCGGGGTCGGTGGACCTAGCCCGCCACATGGTAGATCCTGGATGTTTCCCCTGCCTAGCCACTCATTCAAGACCGACTGATTATTTTGGAGAGGAGGGTGGGGGTGGCTCTCGGGGGAAACGTCCCCTCTCCACCCCGGCAATGAAAGGTTTGCTGCTGTCTGCGAGAGGAGCGAAGATGGAGCCTGTGTACAGGCGGAGCTGTGCAGTTTTTCTGCTGCTGTCGCCGAGGTACATAGGCTGGGCCTACATTGCTGTTTTTGGATGTTGTTATGCCAGACTTGCCCGACGCAGGAATATCCCTAACAGCTCGGCAATCTGATAAACTGGCTTTGTTCGACTTGTCGCCGCCAGGGGCGCTCAGGCCCAACTGACGAAAACAGGTTCGCTGAGCCGTCACTCTTATTGACCGGAGCCACCGGCCAATCCCATCTCACTTCACCAGCCACATCATCTTTCCTATAGTTATGGCAACAGGACGTCGAGCCACACGTATTTTTATCCCTGCCCATCATTTAATTATGCGGATATTTTTATCCCTGCCGCGCCTGTCGCACAACTTTACCCAGCACCCTACCTTATTTGTGCTGGTTTCTCTGTGCCCTTATTCTGACGCTTTCTCACTTCGGGAGGAGGTCACGGCCCCAATCGCGGCCATGGCCTCCATTTTTAACCCTGATACGCCGCGATGCACGCCACCTTCTTCTTAGAGGAACAGCAATTTAGGTGTATGAGACTCTGCCTTGACACACATTCACTCCCCGTCCCTTCCTTCGTTTTAGCAACTAATGCATGTCGGAGTACCCATTAGACTGAGCTGTGGTACACGCTGACGTGGCGGGATATGGGGGCCCGTCAGATAAAAAGGGAAAATAAATTAATGCAGTCTTCTGGGAGTCGTAAGCGTGACTCGAGTGCGATGTGTGTCGACGAGGAGCGCCTTTGGAGGCAGCGTCGAGGCTGGGTAACCAATGGGCTGTGGGAGGGACGAGCAACACTTGGTTGTCGTACGACGGCAGCATTGCAGAAGTGTCCACGTGCTACAGAGAACCGGTGAGCTGTGGAGAAAAAACACTGGAGATGTTGTATCGAAGAGACTAGTAACTGGCAATTTATGGAGATTGCCTACCTAGTGATTCAAAAGAACGTGTGCTTCGGTACCAACAGATGAGAAGAGTTCATTATTGGTCCTGCTAGAAGGTGCTAAGCTTGTGAAGAGATCCTGGTGAAGAAGACATCTGATGACGTCAGAGTCTACTGTGAGGTGGCAGGCACATACCTTCGGAGCAGTATTGGGCGAAACAAGAGAACTGCTGCTACGTGTCGACGGACAAAAAGGAAGTGCACGACGGGAGTCGAACCGATGACCTCAAGAGTGAAGAAAATTGTGCACTCGGGGTGCTGCTCACCCACTTCTGACTGTTAAGGTTGTACATTGTAACTACTTGAAATACTGTAATTGGGTATATGACAGAACTTTTACTGTGATTTTTAGTCATTAATTAATTAATGGTAAGCAGTTTTGTTCTTTAACTGTCAAAGATAGTTAACGTTTCTGTGGCGCAGTTGAAATTGTATGTGCATAATAGGAGTGCTGTGAAAGCCATAGCAGATTGCTGTTTTGTATATTTCTGTAAGCTTTGTGAGCTAAATCGAACTCTTTTAATCTATAGTTATAAGACCTCTATCCCAAAGATCTCAGAGAATTGCCGACATGTAAATGTGCGAATGTGTAACAATAATTTTGGAACCTCTCAAAATTGCTAATAACAAATATTTTTACAATGATTTTTCTTGGAAAAATCTCACCTGAATTTATAAACTGCAAAACAAGTTGCGTGTATTGGCCTTGTTTCATACAGTTTAGCGCGTTGCGAAAAGAGGCGATATATTTCTAGTTGAGCATAGTTCTCTGGCTCTTATAGCTCCGCAGTTTCCACGCGTGAAACGCGGAATTTGAAACCGATACAAGGCTCTTAAGAGGGCGTGGTAGATAAATAAGCGCTGAGTTTTACAATTGAGATCTAAGCTTTTTGAAAGTCAATATAGAAAAACTACAGAACTAACAATCCTAGATAATTATACTTGCGAACTTTGTTAGTAAACATTTACACAGGACGATGCGTTTGTTAAGCGTGATCTCTTGCGTCGCAATTAAATATACAAGATTTCGGCGTCAGAGATTGTTCTTCAGGTATACGTTACTCGAGAAAAATTTTTGCTAAGAAAGTTGGCAAAAACTATTGTCTCGAATTGCCGATTTTTTATTTTTGCAAATTGGCTTTAAAAACGTACAATTCTAAACTGTTGCTTTTAGCGCTGAATTATGTACCACTCACTCTTAAGCAAACTGTTTCCGTACCTAAACTAGCCTCATGACTTTATTCCCAAAAAAAAAAGTCGTTGGCCGTCCTTGCCCGCCTGAGATACGAAACTCTTCGTTGGTGTATTTCCGAGCCACCGTCAGAGGGGACAGGAAATAAAACTGGAAAATAAAGAATGGGACGGAAAACCTGGTGACACTTGCGGAGAGAGCAGATTTAGTGACGTCTGCTTGGGAAGATGTTTTTCTCCCAAAAGTCTTGTGTGCATTTCCGCTTGGGCGGAGACTAAGTGGAGCGTAGAGGTGAGGTCAGAAGGGTAGTTAGGGCTGTTCATGCTAAAGTAAGCACTTTTTTGAGATGGCTGCCCGTCCATGACGTTGATTGTATGCGCACAGAAGTTCAGACACTGCTCAATGTGTGATGTTTGCCTAACAGATGTGTGGCAAGACATGTGGAATCACGTGGGGACCTGTGACCTTATACTGCCAAAACCGGGATGGTCAGTAAATTTATAGTTGTCGGTTATTTTGACTCTTAACACGCCGCGGGATTTTTAAGTCCAAGCTCAGCAGTATAACATGGGCACCTTACAGATATGGGAAGCATGTAGAGTGAATGACACCGTAGAACATTTAATTGAAGAATGCTTTAAGAGGCCCTTCACTGTTTCAGACGCATTTATGCAACCCGCATTAAACCCCATATTAATCGAGGCTAATATTTTACAATCTTCGCGCTTTATCAAAGACTCAGTCGTTATTATTTTCACTGCGTTCTGCAAAAGTCAGTGACTTGCGCTTGGATGCTGCGCAGAGACATGATGCTTACGTCAGGTGGTCCTTAGTAATTCCGCTGTTTTCTGACACAGACACACAAAATACAACCAGTTAGACGTTCACCTTAAGAGCCACTTAATAGACATTACTATTCAATATATGTTGCCACATGCCTTAGGTTTGAATAACTGTGAAAAATATAAACGAGAACTTTAAGCAAATGGCCAATAAAACTCAGAAGAAAACGTGGTGAGGGGGTTAGGTAGTACATTTCCCTATTTTTCACCGTGGTAAATTACGTGTATGGATGACTTAGTAAAATGTTGGTGAGTAGTCACTTTGAATAAGACACAAATAAAAACATCTAATTAAAACTACCACAGGCCACCCAAATTAGGAACTATGCTGCACATAATAATATAGTTACTTTACATATTGCCCAAATATGTGCCTCATTCCTCCCAAATGTTGAAAATGAGAAAGACAATTGAATATCGCTTACAAGTTGACATGCCCGAGGTAAAATTCGAACCGATAAACCCTTAATTTGCTCGACATTGTAGCGCTACATTGTAGTTAGGTGGGTTTTGTTAACTGCTGCAACCTTACAACAAAAATATGCGTCATCGGACGTTACATTCTGTGAAAAAATACGGAAGACAAATATTGAATAAAGAAAGTGTCCTGTACGCTTTAATAAAATTTAAAGATGATAAAATAATAGTAGTAATAAAACCACAGTGGGCGGTAAGTTTATCTACCGTTCACATTACTATCATGTAATTTTTATCAAGAACTCTGACTGTTACTGAAAATGTGAAGTTTTTTCACGTTCATTAAAATATTTTGATTACAGTCTTGAATGCCGTTGTAGTAAGTCCGAGGGTTACGAAGCAGTATTACAGTGCCTGTTAGATTTAACAAATTTTGAATTTTACGTTATCCGAAGTTATTTTTCTTTTCCGTGCATTGAATACTCGTGAACTTAATTTCAAACTCACAGCAAAACATTCCAAATTCCAGGAACGACAGTTGGTTAAAAGTGTCGTTACCTCACTTGACTGCCCTTTTATGACGGTTAAATCCTTACCGCATCTGTTCCAAACACGGTTGATCACGAACTCTGATCTTTAGTGTGTACGCTATTTCTTTCCATCACTTCCACTTTGTCTCAAAGTCGCTATTGCGTGGTTCGTGGCAGATTCCGGCCTGTCTAATCACACTTTGCATCCTCCTAAACATTATAGATATATATTGGATAGACATCTCTCTTTAATGTGGAACTCTCACCATCATCTTGTATTAATACAAATTGTGTACTAACTAGTATTTGCGATTTATTTTTTGTCAACTTTTGCACGATAGAACATAATGTGCGATCGAGGATGGTTTCAGCATAACACACACAAAATGGTTTCGTTTATTTAACACTACCAGTTGCCGCGTCTCTGTTTGCGTGGTTTTCAGTTTAAATCGAAATTTAGAAAATGATAGCAGATTAACGAGTCCCATACATTTCTCATCGATTACAAAGCACAGCCTCTTTGAGTCGTGCAAAAGTTAAGGCTAAACAATCCAAATTGCATTACTTTCCTAAAAATGTGTACCTGCTCCAATTTTTAATATTTTTTACAAAAACTAAACAAAAATAATATAACAATCATAACTAAGATTGTTTTAAAAAGACTTTTCAGCACTGCAAATATCGTGCAAGTAATAATATTTATACAAATAATATTAAAATTGACAAATTGCGAAATTTAATAATTTAAAAAATTCTGAAACAAATATATATATATATATATATATATAAATGAAAAAAATTTATTTTTGGAAATCTAAAATAGTACAAATTGATGTTAACGACTATTAATGACCGTTATTGACGGATACTTAAAGAGAAAATTATCACTAACTTTTTTGGATATCACGTAGGTACTTTTTTACTCCAGAAATCTTTGCGCTCGCATGCACACCAGCTCACCCAAGTTTTATTGCAAAAAGATGACTGGTATAAGAACGCATGCGTTACAGACTGACAGACATTCATTTACAGCATATTGTATGTATGTATGTATATATATATATATATATATATATATATATATATATATATATATATATATATATATATATATATATATAGAGAGAGAGAGAGAGAGAGAGAAAGATATGTGTGAGATTGCCAAAAATGAATATAAAAAGCTTATATCTTGAAGTAACTCCATTATTACTACATTTAATTTTAATTGTGTATCCTACTCATCATGGTCAAACACATTTTAATTAATCGGAAACAGAAGTTACAACAAACGTAACATAAATCAAAGATGGATGCTGATTTTTGCCGTGGTGAGGCAAGTGGCGTATCACTTATGCTACCATAGATGGATGCTGATTTTTGCCGTGGTGAGGCAAGTGGCGTATCACTTATGCTACCATAAATAAGCGAGAGAGTTTGGTCAGCGCATAACATCGAGGTCTTTAGCACTGGTGAGGGGTGATATGAGGTGAGTATGGAGCAGTGCCGGAATGAAAGGGCGGGGTAAACGGGAGATCCCCGAGAAAACTCACCTACCAACGGCAACGTACGGCACGATTCCCACATGCGAATATCCGCTGACCAACCCCACCGGGAATCGAACCCGCACCGCCTTGGTGGGAGGCAAATTGTCTGACCATTCGGCCACCGCGGCCCCCTGCTACCGTGAATCATTATTATCTATGCAAGGCATGACACGACACGTATTTTAGAATTGGCATAGATATAGAGATATAATTTTTAAACTAGCTGTAAGATAAAATCGGTGCAGCAGACACTTGGCCATTCCAGCCCGAAATCAGTTCGCAGACTGAAGACATTTTCATGGCTTTTGAAAATTTGTGTTACATGCCTTGGGAGGTGAGTGATTATTAACGGAAAATTTATTACTTATATTAATCGAATACAGAAATAAAAATTAATTTATTGTTTGATCTTCACGTATTGTAATTAATATTGAGTTCAGGATTTTAAAATAAATACAATTTTACAGCATCAGTAGCAGGGTGTCTTCTGTCCTTAGACATAATTTCTGAACTTAAAGTCAAACAGCGTTTTCGGAATGTTTTCCCGCAAGGTATGAATCTTTAAAAGTTTGTGACATAAACAACATTTATATTACAGTAGAATGTTTACATATTTTTTTCTAGAGTTACATGTATCTATGGTACGTAACGCTAATTTCTAAAATTGGGGAGAGGAATGGCATTGTGAATACATTTTTGCTAACCTCGATTGTACTTGTACCATATTTTAACGATTTAACTTAAAATTATAAAATACTCAAATTCTTATTCAGGACCTAAATGTTTTGCGGAGGATTTACCTTTGCTCTAGACGCAGCATTTTAAGACCATTATTAGAGGTACGTCAATTTCACGGATTCATCTGGCAGCAGCCTAGACTTGTCAGTCCTATACACCCAGTGGCCACAGTCGATTATCTATTGGCTTATAACCGTACAAGTAGGTAGCAAGCGATAGTACTTCGCATTATTTCCTTATTCACTACTGGCTTGCAGTAGTCAAAGGCGTTTCGTAACAGCCGCCAGCAAGTCACAGACATGACAATGAAGTATACATAATTGGCGTTCAACCTGACCTGGAATGTATCTGCGAAATTTACGTACCTCTAACCATTATCTTTCATTTAATTCAAACAATTACAAATAACTACAATATTCTTTTAACCAAATGCTTTGAAAAAATTTCAGACTGTGTACAGTTATGCGATACATAAATTTTCCAGGTCAGATACAAACGATGATACGTAAGTGTTAAAACTGTAAGAATGAAATTTTGATACATGTAGGTATTAATTTGCGTTAAAATAAATATTTTCGAAACCACTGCAACTAAAGCGCTAGGCCTTAAGTTCAGTTCATTCACAAAGTTTTGACGTGCCGGAAAATTATGCTGTATGCTTTTTATCCTACTTTCTTAAGAGAAAATAAATTTCGAAATTACTTTTCTTTTCTATAAGTGTGTGTCCACGTGCGTGTTGTGTATGCCCGCTCCCTCCCTGCCCTGAAAACTTTTGAATCCGCGGACTGAATTTCATTAAAATTGGTGCACAAGTTCACATTTTCAAAATAGTGGTAGCTATTTTGACATTTAATTTTGCAAATATGACACATAAGAAAAAATATTATTATCCCAAATCTAATAAAATTGGTACACACATAGTAGGCCTACTCAGCTAGGTGACGTAACTTTTATCCACTTTATTAATTTCGTGATCATAATTTTTAAATGGCGACTATTTTAACATTTCTTGAAAGCACAAGGTATGTGAGGAACAATTTTTGAGAGTTTCTTCAGATTTGGAATTTGTTAGGTGAATTGTATTTTGTTCGTGCGGTGTTTTTATTTTAAAATTGGCGCCCTTTTGAACAATTTAATCATGTACGATATGAGGTACCGTTTGTTAATAATTTAATAAAAACTCTACACACAAGTGGTAGACCTACTTAGTAAGATTACTTTTTTTTTGTTCATGTCATCAAAGTTCAGTTTATTTTTGTTTCTCAAAAGGCTGCTGTTTAAAATTTTTTGTTCACACGAGTTAGGGAACATTTTTTTTTTTTTTTTTTTTTTTTTTTTTTTTTTTTTTTTTTTTTTTTTTTTTTTTTTAATTTTCACCAAACTCGGCACACATACAGTTAGATATGGTTTATCGCGAAAAAACTTGACTGTTTGCTGAGTTTCAACGCTCGTTCAGCTTACCAGAATATTACTGGCTCTCGCTTGTACGTGGAGCTGTTATCCTATTTAACTGAGCCAGTAATAATCCCACTATTTTAATATTTTATGCCTTTCGTCGGGCTGCAGACAGCTACGTTGTGTTAGACATATATCAACCAATCATATATATGTGGCGCAAGAAACTACAGTGTATTCAAAGGTATGTTGGCACAAAACATTTTCGCGATACACCATCATCTCTACATATGTAGTACATAGTAACACTATTTGACGTTTATGTATTTTGTTGATTACATTATCATAGTTTCTCAGTGGCGGCACTTTAAATAGTTCTTAATCACACGAGAATTCTGGGGAATCGTTTTTATAAATGTTATCGAATTCGGTACGAACATAGTCATTTCTAATGCCAGCCGCTTTTGTTTTTGTCTTTCGTATTTTATGTCAACAGCAAGTTTAATAAAAATATCGCCCATTTTGAAAATTTTTTGGAAATGTTCGACTAATTCAAACAAAATCTTATACTTTGATTGTTGATCGGATAATCTTTGGATTTAGCCAGTCTACTTTTATAGGTCCACCATTTTGAAAGGTATTATGATATGAATAAATACATATGTTGTAGCTAGAAAACTACTGAACCGATTAAAGTAAAATATCAAATTTTCACAGTTCATCTTCCGTTCTTTATTGTAAGCAGATCCACTGTGTTATAAGATAGCATTGAACAAATGAATACAAATAGACCTACATAATATTTCTGATGTACATGACCGAGTTTTACGTTCTTTATTAATTTGTACCCAAACTGAAAAACGAAAACTCGTTAGTTACGTTGGTAACGTCGTGTTCATTATAAAGTAGTAATACGTGTAAACAGGCAAGATAATTGTTAACTTTATCATTTAAATTGTTTTAAAAATTTTGTACTAAACGGAATGTGTAGTAGATATTTATTGGTAACACTTAGTTAATATAGCGGTGTTTTGTGTATCTTTATTTATGTTTAAAAAATAAAAAAAATTAAGTATTCTACGGTTTTATAACATATAGAATTAGCAATTTGTCTTCCTGTAAATGATTCTACAGTTTTTATTTTTCATGGTGTTTTTTATGCTTTGACAGACAATTTTCTGCGTAGCTTTAAAAAGACAAAACATGTATTTGCAGAGAAAATACGTATTTTCTAAAACCTGCTAGCATAGGCCTTTGTGTGGTATGAGTGGACGTGGCGACTCCAGAAGGAATTAAAAAAAAGTAAAATAAAATAAAGTAATGGTTTGGTGGGTAGGGAGGTTACGTGAAACACCGATCCTTTCTTATGAAAACTGGGGTTTGGAGGCCCTCCCCTTGGTAAAATTGGGATTTTAAGAATATTTCGAACTGTCGATATCCAAACAGTCTTTGTGTTCAAATTAAATACACAGCTGGCATACATTTTAATTTGTTTCAGGGAATAATTTCATAATATTAACGTCGTTAATCTAATCTCCTCGTCACCCCTTTCAAAGTTCACAGCTCATGATCAAGAAAGCATGTGGCAGGGTAAATGCAACCATTGGTTATAGAACTGTACACTGTAATACACCATACGCTATTGTGCATGGTATTTATTGTATGCAAGTTTTCACAAGATACATTTAATAAGCATATACTTTGGAATTTTCATTATGCGGCAATATTTTAAAACTTAGGCACATTAAAATATTTTCCTCGGCTTCCATTGCTGTGATTGGTTGTGAAGTTTGGCCAATCTCTGGGCCTGGGTGCATCATGAGTATAGATGATTGTTTACTACGAAAATTTTTGGTGACAACGTATCCTTGAAAACTCTGTAGTTTCTCGCAACATGTATTATTTGGTGATACACGTCTGGAATTACGTAATTGCCGGCAGACCAATAACAGGCATTAATATCACCATTAGCGGAATTCTTATTGAGTCAAATAAGGCAATAGCTCCACGTACAAGGAATAGCCAGTGAGCTTTTCATAAGCTGAATGTCGTTGAATCCCAGCAAACAGTCAAGTTTTCCGCGATAAACCGTCATCTCTAATCATGAGTAGAGGTGGCGTGAAATTCGCCGATTCGTTTCAGGATCAGCTGGAATTCAAACGCTTGTGAATTTTTGTCACATTTCGATCGGATCACAGATTACCAGATACGCCGTTTGAAAACTCTCAGCCAATAACACATTTGGAATAAAACGTGAAACGAATTACGCTTTACTTGTTACAGGTTTGACAGCGAATGAACGGATAACACGTGCTGGAATATATACAGGATTGTGTATTATAGTTGGCAGATCATTGAATCCTCGAATTTCACGTAGCCTACCTCTAATCACGAGTCTGGGAGTTCTCTTATTGGCCAGGGATGTCTGCCAATCATCGGATTTTTTTTCTGTGATTAGCTGTGGTACTCAGCCAATCCCTGGTCACTACCCTCCTAGAAGGTTGAAATGTTTGGACGAGCTAGTTTCTGTCCCTTGATCCAGTCGAGTTACGTGGTTTCTGAAACAGAGTATGCCGAACTGTTGCTTAATTTATAACCACCTTCTCGGTTAGTGTAGACAGGATGTATTGAAACTTCGATCACTTCTCGGATGTATCTTTTCTTTTATTTAGATATATTAGCTATATCTGCCAAATTCTACGCTGTACTTGGTTTCATTTGAGTGTTCTGCTATGGCGGACCGAGGATTTTCCTGTTTGTAATCTATTATGTGTTATTTCACCCTGGTAATGACTTTCCTTCCGGTTTGTCCAATGTAAACTTTCTTAAAAGAAAAGGAATCCAGTAATACGGTATACACCTGCAAATTGTTCATCTGGAGTCTTGTCCTTGATTGAAGTAAGAGAATTACAGATCTTGTTTATTGGTTTCAATATATGTAGTGTAGTTGTTCTTTCAGAGCAGACGGGACAGCTGGTTGGGTATTCATTTGACATATGGGCAGTCATATTCGGAAGTTTTTCTCTGTTTTCTTTTTCTTGGGGTGGTTCATTTCACTCGTGGAGTAGCCATTGGCTTGATATACATCTGAAATGTGTTGTATTTCTTCTGCAATATTTGTCTTTTAGCAAATGTTCCTGGCTCTCTTTACGTGTGTGTAAACTGTTCTCTTCTGTGATTGTGGATGGTGTATCGAAAGCCTATTCACACAGACAAGTATCTACTTGCTAACTCACAGTGGAATGACAGTGTGTAAGAACGAGAATCCGTATCATAAAATTTAAACTGACAGTAGCGTAGTTCATGTAACATGACTCGACAATAGTTTTAGTTGTTGCCTATTATACTAGATTTTAACAAATACACTTTCATGTAAAATATTTTATTTGGTCTTAAGTTACGGTTATTGTCCTTCGAAAAATCATTAAAATATTTATTTTTGTGATGGCGACATCAGACATCGTAAAGCAAAAGGAAACAGACACACACAATCACACCAACACACACACACACGCGCGCGCGCATTGCATTATATGTTAGTGATGTGAAGTAGAACGAGAATACTGAAAATTCATTCCTTCAGAGAAATAGACAACCTAACTGTTGTATAAAATTGTATTATTTACATCTTGCCAGATCGAGAATGTAATGAAAAGTACATCTGTCCGCTGTATTTGCTTGTTAATGTTGTTGATTAACCCAAGCCCTAAAATTCAATATACTATACTGTGTTCATTACGACCTACGGCGTAAATATGTATTCTCGTTAACATCCTACAGGCGGGAACACACAGTGATAATGAGTGACAAATCAGGCAGAAAGCATGATTATAGCTAGGAGTTTTCATTACGGCGAGATCTCTGCGAAAATGCGAATTTACTGGAATCGAGAAATAAGAGTTTTTGTAGCTATGGAGTTAATAAAAATCAAATTTACATGTATTTTATTATATAAAAAATTCAATGGGAAGGGGGGGGGGGTCGCAAGAACCAATCCAAAAATAGTTTTAAAGGCAGTTAAACTAACAAAAGAAAATTTTGTATACCCACTCAAATATCTCGGTTTCTGTGAACGGCGAAATGGTCTTATTTTAGTTCCATGTAATCAGAACATGCTACATCGCTTATGCATTTCGGCCACAGAATCACGTACTGGTGGTCAAATCATGACACCGGTAAACGAACAACCTCAAGCCCTGAGAGAGCGCGAGAAATGGTGGAGAGATAAGGGGGGAGAGAGAAAGAGTGAGTGTGGTTTTGTGTGTGATTTTATTGAGCTTTAAGTATCTCTTCGACAGCGAGTTCATTAGAGACGATTACACAAAACTGTACACAAGAAGGACTACGAAAGGCATCGGCCATATATGATTATTGTTAAAGTAATCATCCCAGCATTCTCCTGGAGCGATTTCGGGAAACCATGGAAAACCGTAATAACGATGGCCAGAGCTTGTAGTCGAACCCGGGTCCTCCCAAGTGTGTGAAGGAAGGGAGTTGGGCGGTTGTCGCGCGGCGTAGGCCAATCAAACTGCGCCGGGAACGACGGAATTGCGTGTGTCAGTGTGTCAACAGTGCAAAGGGTTTCTCGACGAGTCAAACACTAGCACTGTAGACTTGAAGTTGGCTGGACGTGTTTGTCGTGGCGACTGTGGCCCTGGCTGGAGTGCCTGCTGGCTCTCAGGGTCCCCGCCGACAATTACCGCTACTCCCGCCCACGTCCACACAACGGCCAAGAGCGCCTCATCTCCGCTGATGCCTCGAGCACAGACGACCTGGACCACAGAGGCTGCGGGCGTGAATGTAGCCAGGTTGCTATATTTATTTATTTATTTCGTCTTACACTTAATCAAATTTTAAACAAATATCACATGCACAAAGGTAGCAAAAAAAAAAAAAGTTAAAATCTAACTAGAAACAATAGAAAATAGTAACTAAGTATATAAAATTGACGTAGTTAAAATAAAATAAGCTGACAGCTGCGACAAAACTTAAATGAAAACTAATCTAAATCCTGGAATATACACTTGCAGCTTACAACATACATTTTCTATAAGTTATTTAACAAACAAGAATGAGATAGTAATACAAAAGACT